>CANNZV010001967.1:0-120020 GCA_947561585.1 Caprella mutica
GCTTTAGTGTTCCGTTTTCATCACTGTTTCCTATCGTTTCCATGAAATCACTGTTTTCTCTCAATTTTCCTTTATTTCGTCAGTTTTGCTAATTTTCAGTGTTTTGCAGCCTTTTTGGTCCGTTTTCATGCTTTAGTGTCCCGTTTACATGAAATCACTGATCTCTTTCAATTTTTCTCCATATAGTCAGATTTTCAAATTTTCGGTGTTTTGCAGCCTTTTTGGTTCCTTTTCATGTTTTAATGTCTCGTTTTCATGAAGTCACTGATTTCTTTACATTTTCTCCAATTCGACAGATTTGCTTATTTTCGGTGTTCTACAGCCTTTTTGGTCCGTTTTCATGCTTTCGTGTCCCGTTTACATGAAATCACTGATTTCTTTATATTTTTTAACAATATAGTCAGATTTTCAAATTTTCGGTGTTGTGCAGCCTATTTGGTTCCTTTTCATGTTTCAGTGTCCCGTTTTCATGGAATTACTGATTTCTCTTACATTTTCTCCAATTCGACAGATTTGCTAATTTTCAGTGTTTTGAAGCCTTTTGGTCCGTTTTCATGATTAAGTGTTCCGTTTTCATGAAATCATTGATTTTCTCTCAAATTTTCTCAATTTAGTCAGATTTGCGTCAGATTTTCAAATTTTCACTGTTTTGCAGCTTTTTTAGTCCCTTCTCATGTTTTAGTGTCTCGTTTCCATGAAATCACTGTTTTCTCTTATTTTTTCTCCAATTCGACAGATTTGCTCATTTTCGGTGTTCCACAGCCTTTTTGGTTCCTTTTCATGTTTTAGTGTCCCGTTTTCATGAAATCACTGATTTCTCTCAATTTTTCTCCAATTCGACAGATTTGCTTATTTTCAGTGTTTTGAAACCTTTTAGTCCTTTTTCATGCTTTAGTATTCCGTTTTCATCACTGTTTCCTATCGTTTCCATGAAATCACTGTTTTCTCTCAATTTTCCTACATTTCGTCAGTTTTGCTAATTTTCAGTGTTTTGCAGCCTTTTTGGTCCGTTTCCATGCTTTAGTGTCCCGTTTACATGAAATCACTGATTTCTTTCAATTTTTCTCCATATAGTCAGATTTTAAAATTTTCGGTGTTTTGCAGCCTTTTTGGTTCCTTTTCATGTTTTAGTGTCTCGTTTTCATGAAATCACTGATTTCTCTTACATTTTCTCCAATTCAACAGATTTGCTTATTTTCGGTGTTCTACAGCCTTTTTGGTTCCTTTTCATGTTTTAGTGTCCCGTTTTCATGAAATCACTGATTTCTCTCAATTTTTCTCCAATTCGAGAGATTTGCATAAGCAAATCAGCGTTTTGAAGCCTTTTAGTCCTTTTTTATGCTTTAGTGTTCCGTTTTCATCACTGTTTCCTTTCATTTCCATGAAATCACTGTTTTCTCTCAATTTTCCTCCATTTTGTCAGTTCTGCTAATTTTCAGTGTTTTGAAACCTTTTTTGTCCGTTTTCATGCTTTATTGTTCCATTTTCATAAAATCACTTATTTCTTTCGATTTTTCTACATTAGTCTGATTTTCAAATTTTCGGTGTTTTGCAGCCTTTCTGGTCCTTTTTCATGTTTTAGTGTCTCGTTTCCATGAAATCACTGTTCTCTCTCAATTTTCCTTCATTTCGTCAGTTTTGCTAATTTTCAGTGTTTTGCAGCCTTTTTGGTCCGTTTTCATGCTTTAGTGTCCCGTTTCTTTCACTGATTTCTTTCAATTTTACTTCATATAGTCAGATTTTCAAATTTTCGGTGTTTTGCAGCCTTTTCGGTTCCTTTTCATGTTTTAGTGCCCCGTTTCCATGAAATCACTGATTTCTCTTACTTTTTCTCCAATTCGACAGATTTGCTTATTTTCGGTGTTTTGCAGCCTTTTTGGTCCGTTTTCATGCCTTAGTGTTCTGTTTTCATGAAATCACTGATTTCTTTCAATTTATCTACATCTGGTCAGATTTTCAAATTTTCGGTGTTTTGCAGCCTTTTTGGTCCCTTTTCATGTTTTAGTGTCTCGTTTCCATGAAATCACTGTTTTCTCTCAATTTTTCTCCAATTCGACAGATTTGCTCATTTTCAGCGTTTTGAAGCCTTTTTGTCCTTTTTCATGCTTTAGTGATCCGTTTTCATCACTGTTTCCTATCGTTTCCTATCTCTGTTTTCTCTCAATTTTCCTCCATTTCGTCAGTTTTGCTAATTTTCAGTGTTTTGCAGCCTTTTTAGTCCGTTTTCATGTTTTAGTGTCCCGTTTTCATGAAATCACTGATTTCTCTTACATTTTCTCCAATTCGACAGATTTGCTAATTTTCAGTGTTTTGAAGCCTTTTGGTCCGTTTTCATGCTTTAGTGGCTCGTTTTCATGAAATCACTGATTACTCTCAATTTTCCTACATTTTGTCAGTTTTGCAAATTTTCAGTGTTTTGAAGCCTTTTGGTCCTTTTTCATGCTTTAGTGTTCCGTTTTCATCACTGTTTCCTTTCGTTTCCATGAAATCACTGTTTTCTCTCAATATTCCTCCATTATGTCAGTTTTCTAATTTTCAGTGTTTTGAAGCCTTTTTGGTCCGTTTTCATGCTTTAGTGTTCCGTTTTAATGAAATCACTGATTTCTTTCAATTTTTCTACATTCAGTCAGATTTTCAAATTTTCGGTGTTTTGCAGCCTTTTTGGTCCCTTTTCATGTTTTAGTGTCTCGTTTCCATGAAATCACTGTTTTCTCTCAATTTTCCTCCATTTCGTCAGTTTTGCTAATTTTCAGTGTTTTGCAGCCTTTTTGGTCCGTTTTCATGCTTTAGTGTCCCGTTTACATGAAATCACTGATTTCTTTCAATTTTTCTCCATATAGTCAAATTTTCAAATTTTCGGTGTTTTGCAGCCTTTTTGGTTCCTTTTCATTTTTTAGTGTCTCGTTTTCATGAAATCACTGATTTCTCTTACATTTTCTCCATTTCAACAGATTTGCTTATTTTCGGTGTTTTGCAGCCTTTTTGGTTCCTCTTCATGTTTCAGTGTCCCGTTTTCATGAAATCACTGATTTCTCTTACATTTTCTCCAATTCGACAGATTTGCTAACTTACAGTGTTTTGAAGCCTTTTGGTCCGTTTTCATGATTAAGTGTTCCGTTTTCATGAAATCATTGATTTTCTCTCAATTTTTTCAATTTAGTCAGATTTGCGTCAGATTTTCAAATTTTCACTGTTTTGCAGCCTTTTTAGTCCCTTCTCATGTTTTAGTGTCTCGTTTCCATGAAATCACTGTTTTCTCTTATTTTTTCTCCAATTCGACAGATTTGCTTATTTTCGGTGTTTTACAGCCTTTTTGGTTCCTTTTCATGCTTCAGTGTCCCGTTTTCATGAAATCACTGATTTCTCTCAATTTTCCACAAATTCGTCGGTTCTGCTAAATTCAGTGTTTTTGAAGCCTTATGGTCCTTCTTCACGCTTTAGTGTTCCATTTTCATAAAATCACTGATTTCCTTCGATTTTTCTACATTAGTCAGATTTTCAAATTTTCGGGGTTTTGCAGCCTTTGTGGTCCCTTTTCATGTTTTAGTGTCTCGTTTCCATGAAATCACTGTTTCTCTTATTTTTCTCCAATTCGACAGATTTGCTTATTTTCGGTGTTCTACAGCCTTTTTGGTTCCTTTTCATGTTTTAGTGTCCCGTTTTCATGAAATCACTGATTTCTCTCAATTTTTCTCCAATTCGACAGATTTGCTTATTTTCAGCGTTTTGAAGCCTTTTAGTCCTTTTTCATGCTTTAGTGTTCCGTTTTCATCACTGTTTCCTATCGTTTCCATGAAATCACTGTTTTCTCTCAATTTTCCTCCATTTCGTCAGTTTTGCTAATTTTCAGTGTTTTGCAGCCTTTTTGGTCCGTTTTCATGCTTTAGTGTCCCGTTTACATGAAATCACTGATTTCTTTCAATTTTTCTCCATATAGTCAGATTTTCAAATTTTCGGTGTTTTGCAGCCTTTTTGGTTCCTTTTCATGTTTTAATGTCTCGTTTTCATGAAGTCACTGATTTCTTTACATTTTCTCCAATTCGACAGATTTGCTTATTTTCGGTGTTCTACAGCCTTTTTGGTTCCTTTTCAGTGATTTCATGGAAACGGGACACTAAAACATGAAAAGGAACCGAAAAAACTGCAAAACACCGAAAATTTGAAAATCTGACTAAATGGAGAAAAACTGAAAGATATCAGTGATTTCATGTAAACGGGACACTAAAGCATGAAAACGGACTAAAAAGGCTGCAAAACACTGAAAATTAAATTCCAATGACATGTGAGAGGACTTCTCAAATCACCAAAATAAATATTCTCACAATGTCGGAGGACTTTTAGTTATTTATATCTATATTACCATTAATTTTTAGAGGAGAAATTGGAAAAATATTGGAGGACTAGCCAAAATAGGAGGAAATGTTGGCAGATATTTTACAGATTTTTGGAAAAGTCAGGAATTCAGTGCACCAAACACAGTCTAGAATAATCTGTAACATTATCATCATCTTTTGAGAGGTGAAATAAGTTGAAAGAAAAACTGTAATTACTTGTTTAAAGTGTTAAATCACTAACAAAATGGCCATAAGGGGATGGCATGGGATGCACATGCATTAAATCCAGTCTGCAGAATATAGGACATTTTTATTCATTTTCAGTGCGAACAATTCTCCATGTTTCAAAGTGTGGCAGGAAAGTCGCCAGTTTGGTGAGAAAATAGATCAAGTCACCACATTTAAGATACTTAGAAGAAATAGGACATCCTAGGGAAGACTTTACACTTGAAAACATCCTATGCATCATGTCTGATGCATGCGTATCACTTCAGACTATCTATTAGTGATTTACTTGTTATTTAAACTTATTTACAGGTTTCTAAACTTATTTCACCCTTCAAAAGTTGCCAGTATACTGGCAACCCAGTCTGTATTTGATGCACAAAATCCCAATGACTTTTTCAAAAAGCTGAAAAAATCCACCATAAATTACCAGTAATTTGGCTGATCCACCAACATTTTCCCAACTTATCCAGCAAAAATTAATGGTAACATAGGAATAAATAGCTTAAAAAATCCACCGACTTTGCCAGAATAATATTTTCAAAGGGGAAAATTTCCACCAAGGCACCAACATGTCAGTGGAATTTACCACGAAAAACAAACTGGCTGGCGACTTTGTCCATACTTTGAATACAATACAATACCATACAATTCTTAATTTCCTCCTATATTTACATGTATTTTATAGAGAACAAATGGTAAATTAGAGGATTTCTATTTCTTGGAGAACACTTTACCAATTCCTGCAGTCTCTTAATCTGGCTAAACTGTAATTCTGAAAATAAGGTACTTTAAAATAAATTAAATGTGGTGATGTTGATGTAGATTCATTTTCTCATCAAACTGGCAACTTTACTGCCAGCGGGCACTGGGCAGGGCTGCCACACTATGAAACATAGATTATACAATAAATAAGAATAATCTTAGCCAAGTAAACTAGTAGCTATGTCTCTGAAACTCTCCATTTGTTTCTCCAGTTCTCTCCAAAAATAACCAAATTTCTCTCTAAAATGATCAAATTATCATAAATTCTCTCCAAAATAACATTGTAGCATAGGAGAAAATTAGTTATTTCTCACCATTTGTAATTGAAGGGCTCAAAAAAACTGTCACAAACTCGCCATTAAAATGGCGAGTTGGACATGCTTGTAAAAATGTAAAATAGGATACAAACTAAGTAGCTATAGCCTATGGCCCTATAGGCTACTGGCTATATGGTTAATGAACTTAATGTCTTGATGAAATCCCTGCATTCTGGCTCTGCAAGTCTCTCTGAAATAAAAATAGCCTAGCTAAATTTCTCTCCAAAAATGATTCAATTCGGCGACTCAGGGAGAAATTTATTAGGTAGGGTCACGCAGGTAAATTGCTGCACGCTGACTAACTGCGGCCTCTTACAATAGAAAAATCATTCATTCAAAACACACGTTAAAAACTTAAATTAATAAATTATAACATGCACTGCGTTTCTTTTGATAGCTATGCAACATTCTAATGTATTTTCGGTTCAGAATATTTTAGAGACTCTCTTGAGAGGGCCGCAATTAAAAATTAAAGGGCCGCAATTTACCTGCGTGACCCTACCTAACCTAGGTAGGCTAAGTACTACCTACCTAATTTACTAAAGTTCTCACTGTCACTCGAACAACCCTGGGAAGAAAGATATATTCCTGGGATATTCCCTTAATATCTTAGGAATAAATCCTTGCTGCCTGTGTAGGGCCTAGGCTATCATCTTTTTCTAATTTCCTAATCTTCAACTAAGGCCTAGGTAGGTAATACAACAATTTTTTTAGTGGAGTGTTGGTAGGAAGACTGGATACCACATTACCACAGTATATAGTTCAATAAACTGTGATCATTTACTAGTACCTTCATGAATCCATGGTGATCAATGAAATGGCGGCGGCGCCCAGCACTGTGAATACTGTGGTGAATACCTACTTCTAGCTAGTGTTGCCCACTTTCATGAGAAAAGTCCGCTATCAAATATATTCTTATATAATGCTACTAGACTAGTTTAAATTGCAATATGTACATTGAAATCAGTTAGGCATTGGTTAATTTGAAAGAACACTCAACATTGTTCATTTCACAGAATTCATTTAAATCTCAAGTAATTGATATTAAATCAGTCAATATGTATTAAGGATTGGTTAGGTACAAACTTACATTAGTTTTTTAACTTTTTTAAAAATTCATTTAGGAAAGAAAGTAAATTTATTGTGTAAAACGCTATCTAGTGAGTGAGTTTTATGTTTTCGTGAGTCATTGACTCCATCCGGTTATATTTTCATAAACGTTGTACCTACAAAGAGCACGTTTGTATATCGGCATAGAATAATTTTCTTATTTAGACCTCTAGGCTCTAAAAATACTTTATTAGTCAGTATATTTTGTATATGGAACACAAATTCAATTAATTATTGCTTATTTACGAAAATATGCAGATATTTTTTAAATGTCAATGAGATTCAAGGTCATCTGTCCAATTAATGTAAACAACGCCATCTAAATATATATCGAATGTTTGTCCAAACTTATGTTAACTAATAAAACCGGCCCAGCCCCCAATCATAACTAATTACTATTTATCTATTATATTTCATTAGAAAATTTCAAATAAAAATTAGACGCACTTATACCCCCTAATAAGATAGGTACGTATATTACTCAACGAATTTAATACTCCTGTGAATTCCATAATTGAAGTTACATTTAGATAAAATTCAGAGCAATACTCTGACTCATTTTTTAATAAGGTTAATAATTTCAACTTTGTTTATGATAATGACATTGATGTTGCTACACATACTAGACATTTTGTGAAAATTTGAATAAAATATATGTGGATAGTTTTTTTTTTTTTTCTCTAACTAAATATATTACTTATAAACGTTACTCTAAACCCTCACTTTCATCTATGTACTCTACTGAAATCAATAAAAAGAAAGTCCTATCATTACAAACAGCTCAAACTCCACCAAGAATATTATAATAACTATCGCAATTTGGTTACTAAGTGGATCCGACAGGCTAAAGAAAAATACTATGGGAAATCACTTGAAGTTAACAAATGAAATGCTAAAAAAAAATCTTTGAAAATTAATAAAGAATTTGATCGGTGAGGAGCGGAGTACTGGGGTTGTTAAGTCTGTTTGGGTGATGATCGTAATTTTTCTTATGAAGGGGAATATTGTCAGAGTGCTTTAATAATCATTTCGCATCTGTGGCCTGTAATTTACAGAATGCCATTCCGCCCCAATATGATGACCCAATACTTAATATTCGCGCACAAGAAAATTCCTTTTTTGTGGATGCGATAAGTGAGAACGAGTTGTCTAATATCATCGATAATATAAAAAAATGTATTATGGGACGCAGTCCATTCCTGAATTATTTCCATGAAAGTTTCTTCTCTGGTGGGTAATTTCATTATTTCTCTGTTTAATATATTAATCATATACTGATGGTCATTTCCCTTATTGTTTGAAAGAAGCAGCAGTTATTCCAAATTATAAGAGTGGTGATCGGGTACCTAAATATTTCTAATTACCTACAATTATCGATTTTGCCTTTCATGAGTACACTGTTGGAAAAATGTATGTAGTCTACTGAAATGTTTGATATTCTCATCCCCAGCCAATTTGGTTTTAGATGTGGTGAAAATATGGCGGATGCAATTCTTAACTTAACTGAAAATGTTTATGATAGTACGTATTAATTCAAAAGGCCATAACTTGGCTGTCTTTGTGGATCTTAAGAAGGCATTCGATATAGTAGATCATCGGATACTTTTGAGGGAGAGGTTTGCTTATGGTATAAGAGGTGTGCTTCTGGATTGGTTCAGTAGCTTCTTATGTAACAGGTTTCAGTGTGTTAGAAATGGCTCTCAGTTTTCCACCTCTACTCTAGTGGATATAGGTTTGCCACAAGGTAGTGTAGTGTGTTGGCTCCTCTGTTGTTCCAATTGTTTGTCAATGACATGCCGTGCTAATCTAATGTTACAAAGTTTACTCTGTTTGCCGATGACACGACTTTAGCCTTCAGTGGTGAGAACTACTCAAACTTGATAAATACGGCCAACAGGGAGTTTGATAACTTTATAAATGGACAATAAACAACAGACTTAGTTTTAATACCAGTAAAAGTAAAACAGTTGCGATGTTATTTTCAAACAGGCAACACTCTGTCGCAACACCTCTATGTATTGATATTGATGAATGTCGTATTGATCTTTTGAGTGAGGATAAATTTTTGGAATGCATACCTTATAATCATGTACGTACAGCATACTTTCAGGAAATTAACTAAAACAGTAGGAATCCTAAATAGAATTAGAAATTGTGTCTCATTAAAATATTAATCAATATCTATTATTATTTAGCATATTTCTATCTATTGTATTGTGTTGCATTGTGGGGTGGGGCAGATAATGTGCAATGTACATCTCAGCCTCTGATATTATTACAAAAAAAGATTAATCCGCCTCACCACTTCATCAGACTACCATGCTCATTCAAATCCCCTCTTTCACAGAACCAGTATCTGAAAGGTCACATATATTTATAAGCTTATCATTGGCATATGCATGTTTGGGCATATATCATGGAGATAGTAATTTTTCTCTAATCACCACGACTCTGACTCGTAATAGAGACATCACCATCATTCCAGCGGCTGTCTCAATGCCAGAGATCTATGTCTTATATAGGACCTATAATTTGAACTTCTATACCCAATTAAATTAAATCTAGTTCAAACATTATTATAATTAAAAGAGCCTTTAAAAAACATTTATTTAACCATTATTTATAATATTTCTGTTCATTATAGCAGTAGAGTAACTCATAACTGTACGACTTCAATATGTTATCTCCAGGTTCAGTGATCTATGTTTATTTAGAATTATTCCTTTAATTGCCCGAAAAGTTTTTTATACTTGATAAACGAATCTTATTTGTATGTTTGTTGAAACTTATATTGTCTTTTGTTTTTGTACCTAAGATTTTTTTCTCAATAAAGATTCTAATTTATAGAAAGGATTTCCAAAAACTTCTGATCCAGTACTTTCAAAATTCGTATAACAGTGTGTTTTATATTTAAAAAAATCGATAAGATTGTAGATAACATATTCATAAACAATTGTGCAAAAGGAAATGATATAATTTTCGTTATATATTTAGTTATTTGCATTTCTAAGTTTCCTTTACTGAGCTTGGACAATATTCCTTACTATTCAAAAGACAAAGTTAAAAAAAAAAGTGGGGGATCTTCACGTATAGTTTCTTCTTTCCATGTGTTTGAACAGATTAATCCAATATTCTGAATATGTACGGTCATTTCGAAGCTAAATTATCACACAAATTATTTCTTCTGACTTTTCAAAACTACAAAAGTTATTGGCTTATTATTATTAAATAATAATAAGACATAAGTAATAGATTTCAGAAAGTGATCTGATGTCACCCAAAGTGTTTCGGGCATGACAGCTTCTGTTATTCAAACTTTTCAAAACAGTTTTTTAGCATTTCTTTTTTTTATTCTTTGATGAAATTACTTGAAATCTTAACTGAATATTGTTATGTTATTCAAAACTAGATTTGCTATATTAGTTTAATATTTTGATGTTTTTTTCTATTTATAATACTTTCATATAGGCCGTCTATGGGTTAACATACTAATATATGAATATTTTATGTTCATTTCTGTAACAATTATTAAAGGTGTTTGAATAGATGTGTTTTTAAATATTGGAATACAATCAAAATTCTATGAAAAGATAGTTCAAGATATTTACGAATAATTATATCCTGCATTGTGGCAACATATGTCCATGCAGTACAATATTCCACTTAATTATATGCTTTTGTGGTTTAATATATCTCTTAGGTTACTTAATATATTGTGTCTATATATATATATATATATATATATATATTATAATATTGCAAACAAGTGCGAACATGTACTATGAATGCCTTGTTAAAATATGTGAGCATGATACAGCAATGAATATTCAATGATATAAAGTTTAATATAAGGACTGTGTACAAAAGTCCACTCGAACATCAAATATTATTATTGTCTATTTGTTGTGGACTCTTGTCCACTACAAATTTTCATTTTAATTTCTAATGTTTTTCTTAGAGCCATTTTGGGATTTATATCCAGTACAAGATTCCATGATTTATTTTCTCAAAATCATTGCATTATGTACTATCGGATTAAAGAGTCACTGATAAGATGTACTATCAGAAAAGAGTTACGGTGATGTAGCAACGAAAACTATAGGCAAGTTTTAATCTGAATAATGTTTATCTAACATTGATTGACAGATTTTAATGGTATTGAATACTAAGCAATCTTATTTATAATAGACACTTTTTAGTTGTACTATCAGAGAAAAGAGTCACTGTACATGTGATGATTTATAATCAGAGAAATATAGGCTCTGTGATGATACTAATTTCACCAACATTAGTTTTTTAATTACCTTCACAGGAAATGGATAATTTGTATTAGACGACATTTATTTATCGGATTAAAGAGTCACTGTGACGATGTACTAACAGAGAACCTGGATATTTTCATTCGCCAACTCAAAAAATATTAAACCAAATTGACTAAAATTTGGTAGGATGATTGTTCAATGCCTTGCAACCATCTGGTAGAATTTTGGGAGCGATCTGGTCAAAGGTCAATGTCAAAATTTTATAACTCAGTAAGTTTTCAATCATATTGCATGAAACTTGGCGGAGCGTATCTTCAATATCCAGGAACAATTTGATTAATTTTCGGAGCGATCCGGTCACAGATCAATATCAATTTCATTTATAACTCAATAACTCAAAAAAAGTGGTCAATCAAATTGCATGAAACTTGTTGGAACGATTTGTCATTATACAGTTTCCAGTTTATTAGATTTTGGGAGCGAACAGGTAAAAGGCTGAGGTCAAGATCATTTATAACTCAAGGATTATTGGATGGTCAAGATCATTTATAAGCGGCGATGAAGGAATGCGCTCTACCGAGTGCTCGTAATCTAATTTCCTATAATTATCATCTACTACAAATAAAATCATATTAAAAATGTCTATAACCAAGAGTGAAGTTTTCCTTTCAAATTATGAAACTAGTAAATTTAGGAAATAAGCTACTCTCTAGTTCTCATGTACTTTTTTATCACCATTATCTCTGTCAATACTCTTCTGTTTCGAAAACACTATCAAATTCTCAGAGATTAAATCATTACAGAAAGTTATATTATTAAAATTTTCATTTTGAGTTGAGCCAATTAAGATATATCCATTATCTAACTAATTTCTCTGAGTGGTTGAACTTCAGTTTTGCAGCCACGTATGAACCTTAGATTACGAGTTATAAATAAGGGTTAGATAGATTTGTTTCAGGGACAACAGATATCTAGTCTCTATAAACCCCTGTGAAAAAAAGGGTTATATATCCTGCGAACTTAAAAGGAGCGGTGACATTGTACTGAACAGTCTGATAATAACAAAAAAATTAACACATGTTAATAATTTTTTGTGTTTCTATACAGTTAATGTACCAATAACTTATATAATGAGTAAAATTCATTTAGTCTAATAATCATAAGCTGTAGAAACTGAAATAAGTAGTATAATTTACAGGCCGAGAAATAGACTAATTGTTTCAAATTAATTCGTTATCTACTCTCATCTAAAATATGTATCGGATGAAATATGTCCTGTTTATTATTATATGACATTTATTACATTTCTATACAACTTTAAACAATCAAAACGCACATTGATTTACCGATGAGCTTAAAATCGGAGTTTTTGTGTTTCTCAAAGTCCAATTTTTGAGCCCATCTTTCTATTCATAAAATAGTACCTATTAGGTACGTTTTCATTCCATCACGGAGACATGCCGATGTTAGGTTATAGGTAGGGTAGCACGGGGCAGCGCGGCATCCCCTAAGCTCTTTCCATAGTATCTCCAATACTATTGAACCTAGATAATTGATTTTTGCAGTAAAAGATACACCAAAAAATCGGCAACACATGGTAAACTGTTAAGGAACTAATAATTCATACTTTTGATTTTACTACACTTTTCCCAAAAAGTGTTAAAAAACCTTTTTGCCCCGTGTACGGGGCAAAACGGCAATCATGCGGGGCAAAACGGACATGGGGTGCCGCTTTGCCCCCTTCATTACATTTTAAATGTATTATCTATGAAAGTTAAAGAAAAACAAATTTTGAATAATATATATTTATGTATATCCTGAAACAGGCTATGACATTGGCCATTTGAAACTATACATTTATAGTGTTGACTGTTTTTATATATATTTTAACTAGTCAAACTTATCTTATATTCATTTCAATGTCAAATAGAGGTTCTTTTATTACTTCTGTAGCTAAGAAATCCTCCTCATTAAACTCGTCTTAATTATATTGTCATATATCAGTGTTTTAATACAATTGACAGCTCTCTCGGATAAAGCAGTTTTCAAAAGGGCTGCTCTGAAGATTCTACCCATGTCATATATGGTCATTCTTTAGCCAGGACTGTTCATGATCCAGTTATCAGCACAAGAGTTATATGAGCTCTTCAACGATTTGATATAGTAAACGTCGAGCAGTTGCATTTTATGAGAAGAATGAGGAAGTGAAGTTAATAGTTCAAATACATAGTCTTGACAAAAGTTGATTGCATCCAGCCACTGTGGTTTCCAACCAGTATGATCATCATTAGAAGATCCAGTTGATTTCACCAAGTATTGAAGCCATTTAAGAAAGAGACCTCCATCATTCTGAATAACTGACATTCTCCATGGATCCCAGAGGAGCTCCAGTCATGAAAGTATCTCTATTTTTTTCTTGGAAATATGAACATTGGTGATATGAAAGATCCTCATGCATCACAAAACTGACCAATTCAAGTCTTTCGACACTCGTTATCATACAAATCTGCTTAACATTTTTTTAGCCACGAATTTGGTGGGATTTTGATGCGTTGTAATTCCGGTTTCTTCCATGTTCTATATTTTTGTTAATTTAAGTTTATTCAAAATTTTCACATACACTTTAAAAAATAGATCAAGTTTTGAATTGTTAAATTCTATCACACGAACCCTCTTGGTTGCCTTTAATTTGCGGATGTTAACTAAGATTGTAGCTTCTAATGAATGAATTGAACCAATTGACGCCTGCCTTTTTCGATTCCTTATTGAAAAATTGTTAGACATTAGTACGGTCTTCTATATCCAAATCAAAATTACATCATGGCTATTAAGTCCAAGCATACGGTTTTGCATATATGTAACATAATTTACAATTTGTAACTCCACATTACTTGAAAGAACGCAATCATTCGTCCAAGATGTGGTACTCATGGTGAATTAACTTTGTCATCATGAAGCCTGATCAAAGTTGTAGTATGAATACATTTTTTTTAACCTATAGTTGTCTTCATCTTATAATATTGCACCATTATGAACAAGGAAAATTAATGTTAATTGTAAAAAAGTTTTAAAATCTCCTTATTACTACGTTCATAATTAGTTTTACGGGGCAAAAAGGCACCCATAGC
Source organism: Caprella mutica (assembly GCA_947561585.1). Taxonomy (NCBI): domain Eukaryota; kingdom Metazoa; phylum Arthropoda; class Malacostraca; order Amphipoda; family Caprellidae; genus Caprella; species Caprella mutica. Next base: position 14,142 of record CANNZV010001967.1, read on the forward strand.
CGCTTTGCCCCCGCATACCGTGGCCTCATTGCCCCAAATGACGCGCCATTTTAATTTTGAAAAAATTATTATTTAAAAATGCTTTTTCCATTGTATTTATATACAGAAAATTAAGTAAACCGATAATACTATGCATTTCATTATGAAATATCTTGATATATTACACTTGACAGAATTCAAACATTACTCAGTGACATTAAAAAGTTATATCAAAATGACTTAAAATAGATTTATCGCCGTAACTTAGCGAAATATCTCCTCACCCTCACAAAACTAACTACACTGTAGCTAAGGACACCGGAAAACATGTAAAAGGTATCTGAGAGCTACCTTCCATAATATTTTGGAAAATAACTGGGGGTGACTTTTGAACCCGGGGTGCCGCTTTGCCCCATGCTACCCTACCTAGGTCACTATATGTGTACTTTTGTTTTGGATATATCTCTGTTTCTACAAGCTCAATTTAATTAAAAATGATATTTTCTTCAAGAGGTCAATACTGAAGAAGTAAAAAAGTATCATATGAACTTGGATTTTTATATTGATCATAGTTTTTTGTTCCAAGGGCAGAACCGAAGACAGCTAATTTTGTTTTGTATACCTAATATCAGCGCCTGTTCTGTCATGGACATAGCCTCTATACACACTGTAAACCGTATAATATCATCACCTACTCTGTCATAGACAAAGCCTCTATACACTCTGTAAACTGTATAATAGCATCACCTGGCTATGTCTATGACAGAATAAGTACAGGTATTATACGGTTTACAGAGTGTATATAGGATATGTCCATGGCAGAACAGGTGATGATATTATACATTTTACAGAGTGTTTAGAACAGGTGCCATGTCCATGGCAGAACAGGTGCTGATATTATACGGTTTACAAGGTGTTTAGACGCTCTGTCCATGAGAGAACAGGTACAGGTATTATACGGTTTACAGAGTGTATAGAGGCTATGTCCATGGCAGAACAGGTGATGATATTATACGGTTTACAGAGTGTATAGAGGCTATATCTACGACAGAACAGCACAGGTGCTGATATTATACGGTTTACAGAGTGTATAGAGGCTATGTCCATGGCAGAACAAGTGATGTATTATACGGTTTACAGAGTGTATAGAGGCTATATCTACGACAGAACAGGTGCTGATATTATACGGTTTACAGAGTGTATAGAGGCTATTTCGATCCATGGCAGAACAGGTGATGATATTATACGGTTTACAAGGTGTATATAGAGGCTATGTAAATGACAGAAATTAGATCCTAGCTATGTATGTTCTATGTAGCCTATATGACAATACCGATTCCAGGACAATAACCCCCCGTGCAAAAAAAACCCTGCGGTCAAAAAACCCCCGTGCAAAATACCCCCCGGACAAAAAAAAAAACCCGTGTAATAAACCCCCCGGACAAATACCCCCCCGACAAAAAAACCCAAGCAAAAAACCCCCGTTGCAAAAAACCCCCGGTCTATATAAATAGCATAATTCATTTTTATTAATATATTAAACATCATTAAATGCGAACCAATAATTATTACATTTTCTTCGAAATATGACAATTTTTCTTTGCAAAATAAGGTATACCCAATTACCTATTTTATAGTAAAAATAAGTACAGTATACATTTTGTCACTATCAAACCTGGCCGGGGGAGGGCAAGCCCCCCCCCCCCCCCCCAATTGGACCGCTAACCTAACCTTAGGTGCACTATATCTCTTTATATTATAGCATATAGTAATTTTATTAATAAAAAATTAATTAAAATGAATTATGCTATTTATATCGACCGGGGTTTTTTTGCACCGGGGTTTTTTTGCTTGGGGGGTTCTTGTCTGGGGGTATTTGTCCGGGGGGTTTATTGTACGGGGTATTTTTGTCCGGGGGGTATATTGCATTGGGGTTTTTTGACCGCGGGGGTTTTTTTGCACGGGGGGTTATTATCCTGTCACCGACAATACCATGGTGTTACCTACCTATCGACCTAGGTACAATGAATTCGGCTATCATCTCTAATCTCAGGCATTATGTTATTAGGTTAGGTGATTCCCACATACTTAATAAATAAATAATATCAATTTTCTTACCTTGATTGAAATTAGTGACAATAAAAGTTAACGATATGAGCATTTAAAACATTATTTACTAATAACATGAATATTCGGCATCGTAAATAATTTTTCATACGAATAAAATGTTTTAGTTTAGTAAATATCGTAGCCTGTTCTGTGGTAGACATTGTTCTGTGGTGGACAGCTGCAGTGGACATCGCGAACTTTACCCCTTTAAGCATATTTGCCAGACTTTCGAATCCTACACACTAATGATGATTGAAAATAGTATAGGTAGAGAGGTAGAAGATTTATTGAAAGCATTAAGAATAATGTGGGTAGAGGGTACCTACATAGAATCACCGAAACGGACCGATTGAGGACCAAAACGGACCGATTGGGGACAAAGCCGGATCTAATCTGGCCGAAACGGAGCTAAGTAGTTCATAAAAACATACTTAGGTAAATAGTTAGTACTATAGGTACATAATACATTGGAGAAAAATATTAATATTTAGAATGAGTAATTTAACTGATAATAGCTACCTACTTATGTTGAAAAAAAAATAGCTACTTTGAATGCTCATAGCCTATAAGCATTCAAAGTAGCTATTGTTATTTTTTTCAACATATGTAGGTAGGTAAATAACTCATTCTAAATATTATTATTTTTCTCCAATGTATAGTTCTAACTATTTAAGTGTTTTTTTATGAACTACTTAGCTCCGTTGGACCGTTTCGGCTCGATTAAATCCGGCCCGATTATGTTATTAGGTTAGGTGATTCCCACATACTTAATAAATAAATAATATCAATTTTCTTACCTTGATTGAAATTAGTGACAATAAAAGTTAACGATATGAGCATTTAAAACATTATTTACTAATAACATGAATATTCGGCATCGTAAATAATTTTTCATACGAATAAAATGTTTTAGTTTAGTAAATATCGTAGCCTGTTCTGTGGTAGACATTGTTCTGTGAAGGACAGCTGCAGTGGACATCGCGAACTTTACCCCTTTAAGCATATTTGCCAGACTTTCGAATCCTACACACTAATGATGATTGAAAATAGTATAGGTAGAGAGGTAGAAGATTTATTGAAAGCATTAAGAATAATGTGGGTAGAGGGTACCTACATAGAATCACCGAAACGGACCGATTGAGGACCAAAACGGACCGATTGGGGACAAAGCCGGATCTAATCTGGCCGAAACGGAGCTAAGTAGTTCATAAAAACATACTTAGGTAAATAGTTAGTACTATAGGTACATAATACATTGGAGAAAAATATTAATATTTAGAATGAGTAATTTAACTGATAATAGCTACCTACTTATGTTGAAAAAAAAATAGCTACTTTGAATGCTCATAGCCTATAAGCATTCAAAGTAGCTATTGTTTTTTTTTTCAACATATGTAGGTAGGTAAATAACTCATTCTAAATATTATTATTTTTCTCCAATGTATAGTTCTAACTATTTAAGTGTTTTTTTATGAACTACTTAGCTCCGTTGGACCGTTTCGGCCCGATTAAATCCGGCTTGGTCCCCATTCGTTCCGTTTTCGACCACAATTGGTCCGTTTTGCCTGTGACGGTTTTGGTCCCCGATCAGTCCGATTCGGTTCGCCATTGGCTTTCTGTATTTTGTGGTTAATTCCACCGACATGTCGGTGGAATTTTTTGCCCTTTGAAAATAATATTCTAGCAAAGTTGGTGGATTTTTAATTATTTATTTCTATGGTACCACTCTGCAGAATGTGTCTTTTCTCCTGCAGAGATTTTAATTTGAGAGACAGTTACTCTCTGACTCTCGTCTCTCAGTAACAGATTCAGAATCTCCCACAGTTAAATTAATGGTAACATAGGAATTAATTCAATATCTCCCGCAGCTAAATTAATGGTAACATAGGAATTAATTAAAGATCTTCTGCAGAGATCTCCAATTTCTGAAATTCAATCAAAAACTCCCACAGAGAGTCTTGGAAAAATGTTCCATATTCTGCAGACTGGCTATGTTACCATTAATTTTCGGTGGCCAAATGAGAAAAAATGTTGGTGGATCAATATAAATTGATGAAATTTTATGGTGGATGTTTTCAGTTTTTTTGGAAATGTCAGTGTAATTTTGTGCACCATATACAGACTGGTCGGTCCGTTTCGGTGATTCTATACACCGTGTGGGTAGAGGCACTAGGTGGAGTAAGAGGATCGGTCAGTGTTTGGTGTTGATTTTGGGGAGATTGGTAGGGTGGTGGAGAGTTGTGAATTGTTAAGATGGTCAGACTCAGATGAGAGAGGAGGTCAGGTCAAAAAGCTCTCTAAATGCATTATTGCATATAGAGTTAGAGAAAGATTTGGAAACGGAGGCTGCTATTGACAATACCTGGGAGTCTGTATTATTGTTTAGGGCAAGGAGCAATACCTTGAGGTTGGGATGGAGGTTGGGTCACGGGTGTGGAGGGGGTGATAGTTTGTGGGGTATGGTCAAGAGCCCCCCCTGTCATGAGCCCCCCTGGTCACGATCCCCCCCGGTCATGAGGCCCCCTAGGTCATAAGCCCCCCCTCCATGTCTTTTTAATCCTTATTTACCTAGTTAAACAAATGAAGAACTACTTAGATAGAAATAACTGAGAGTTGCTAATGAAGTTTGTTGTATCCGCTAGATTGTTGAACTGCACACTTCATGATTTTTTAATGACCTGGCAGGGGGGTTCGGGGGGCGGCACGCCCCCCGATATACATATATTTTATGTCTAATCAGTAATGAATTACAAAAGTGTCAATAAGGATTGAATAATAGAGGTAAATAAGGATTTAAAAACAGGGGGTTCGTGACCGGGGGGGGCTCTTGACCGGGGGGGGCTTATGACCGGGGGGCTTATGACCTACACCCATAGTTTGTCTGGTCTTTGTCAGGTTGACAGGTGGGTGCTGAAAGCTTAGACCATTTCTTGGTAATATGTGGTAGGTTAGGAGAATCTAGAGATAGGTTTGGAACTTTGGGGTTTGTAGTGTGGAAGATGCTATAGGTTCTGGCACCTTAGACTCAAGAATTGTTAAGAGGTACCTGTGAGAAGTTTGGAGAATTAGACAAGGGATAATGGTGTTAATTAGGTTCTAGGGGGGCGCTGAAAATCCAACCCCCGAACTCTGCCCCCCCCCCTCCCCCATGCTGGCTGCTGATGCAGGTCTGGCCATTAAAGAAGAAGAAGAATTGTGTTTCAGTCCCTGAAGAGAATATTTTTGAATATTACCAGAATATAGAAAATTACCATTATAATATAGAAAATTAGTATAGTAAAAGAGTTCCCTCTTTTACACAATCTTTTCCTTGTGGTGTGCTATAGAACAAAGTGTTATTTCTTACTAAATTTTGTAAATAACTTGGAGTTGAATGTTAATATAAAAATTAAATTATGAATAAATCTAACTTATAATAATTTTCCTTCACTCTTGTAGGGTCATGCAGATAAATTGCGGCCCTCTAATTTTCAATTGCGGCCCTCTCAAGAAAGTCTAAAATATTCTGAACCAAAATTACATTAAAATATTGCATAGCTATCAAATTAAGCACAGTGTATGCTCTAATTCCAGATTATATTTCATGGTAAATTCCACCGACTTGTCTGTGGAATTTTTCTCCATTATAAATAATATTCTGGCAAAGTTGGTGGATTTTTAGCTAAATATTCCTATGGTGCCATTAATTTATGGTGGAAAAATTGGCAAAATGTTGGTGGATTACCAAAATTACTGGAAATTTATGGTGGATTTTTTCAGCTTTTTAAAAAGTCAGTGGAATTTTGTGCACCAAATACAGACTGGCTCTAATTTCTTACTTTATGTTTTTAACGAGTGTTTTGAAGCTATGACATTTCTGTTGTCAGAGGCCGTAGTTAGTGGGCCGCAATTTACCTGCTTGACCGGACCCTATAAAATTTTTCATGAAATTTTAATTTTTTAATCCACTGGAAGGGAGGGCTCAATTTAGGGTATTATATTTTGGGGAAACCAATTTGGAAACGATCATTTTGTAGTAATATTTTTAGAAAACTATGCAAAAGCAGTAATATTTTTTGGAAAAGACAGATTAGGGGAAAAACCATTAGGAAACACATAATTACGATTATCATAAAATGGTAGAAAATTATTAAAGTTAAAACACTTTGAGGTAAATTATTATGAAACAAATTATTTAGGAAATATACAATTTAGAAAATACTTACTAGGAGTAATTTTTTTTGAAAAATTAAAATAGACTAATATTATTAGAGATAAAATATTTTGATTACAGCGAAAATGAGGTAAAACTAACTAGGAAACGTCCATTTAGCTGTAAACTACTTTGGAAACTACTTCTTTGGGAACGTCCAGAATGGTAGAATGCATTTTGGTAGAGTGTATTTTGGTGTAAAATACTAGATGGCTATTGGCTTGACGTCATTGATTACGCAATCAAAGAATAGAACCAATCACAGAGTATGATTTTCTAGTATCATTTAAACAGAGTTTTTTGATATTTTTATTATACTACAAACTAAATAATGAATATACATAAATTTTTTTCTAACTTAATTATAATTTTCATAAGTTGTATAAGCTTTAAAGACAATTAAAGCAAAGATGTTGGTTGATTGACCACGCCCACTCAGACCCAGTGGGCAGTGAACAATAAAGTATAAACATTTAGTAGTTACCTTAACTTGATGGTAGGTGCAATTACGTGTCGTTCAATTCTTTGATAGAGCTCGCAAGTTTCATCCAGCTTGCTTGTTATATTTTTAATTTTGAAACCTTTAATTTCTTTTGTAGTGTCTAGTTAATTAAAATCATCAGGAAATAATTCGTAACTACTAAAGAACACTGAGTAGGTAGCTATATGGTGTGTTCATTGATCGTTAATCAATAATAGGTTGATATAGCTACGGAAGGTGGTAAGCTAGCTACGGTGCTACCTACCTAGGTTCATAACGTTAAATTTATATATATAATAAGGGTAGGCAAGTTCCGAATTATCGCTCGGTTTTCGTTTCACATCTTCGAACTTCGAAGGTAGGCGATACGTATCTAAAAGCTGAGCGGCGCACACCAGAACGGCGCACCAGATTACGGCGCACCACTGTACATTCTATTAGATAGGTACCTAATTCTAATTGTCGTATCAAATTCATGTCTGACGCCTGACGGTACCTGAAGGCTGAATCCAATGTTTATACTACACAGTTTAATTATTCGATTGAGATGTTTAATTTGGAATAGAAAATAAAATTCATCATAGAAAACTGTATTTGTAATTTTATGGGGTAACTATTGTAAACTTCCAGTCTGAGGTGTAAATAAAAACTTATCAGTTAGCCGTTAGGTAGATGTATCGGGGGGCGTGCCGCCCCCCGAACCCCCCTGCCAGGTCATTAAACAATCATGAAGTGTGCAGAACAACAAACTACCGGATACAACACACTACATAACAGTTTTTCACATTGAGGTCATTAATAGAAAGTACAGTGGTGCGCCGTATTGTAGTGCGCCGTAATGTGGTGCGCCGCTCAGCTTTTAGATACTTATGAGGTAGGCGGTAGTCGGTAGCCGCCAGTCTGCAGAATTCGTCTCTTCTCCCGCAGAGATTTTAATTTGAGAGACAGTTACTCTCTGACTCTCAGTAGCAGATTCAGAATCTCCTGCATCTAAATTAATGGTAACATAGGAATTAATTCAAAATCTCCCGCAGCTAAATTAATGGTAACATAGGAATTAATTCAAGATCTCCCGCAGAGATCTCAAATTTCTAAAATTCTATCTAAAACTCTCTCAGAGAGTCTTAGAAAAATGTTCCATATTCTGCAGACTGGCCGGTAGGTAGTTCACTAGTCTGCAGAATATGGGGCATTTTTAACATTTTCTGTGCAAACAATCTTTAATTTCCTCCTGTATTTACATATATTTTACTGAGAACAGAAGCCAAAATAGAGGATTTCTTGGAGAACGCCATGTTTCAGATGCTGGAAAATTGTAAGCCAATTTCTGAGCCAAGCCAATTTGGCTCAATTACTGAAGATTTCAAGCCAAAATTACCATGGGAACATAGGAATTAATTCAAAATTTAAAGCCAATTAGACATATCTGAGTTTTGACCTTTTGAAATCTAAGCCAATTAATTGGCTTTAACTGACATACTCTGTAACATGGGAGAACAGTTTACCAGTTAGTTCCTGCAGGCACTAAATAATTAGTATTTTCTTTTAATTGGTACCTACCTATTAGTGATGCCTAGGTTTCCTAGCTACCAATTTGAATAAAGATTAAATAGGGTCATGCAGGTAAATTGCGGCCCACTAACAACAAAACATCATAGCTTCAAAACACATGCAAAGCCTAAATTAATAAGTTATAGCATGCACTGTGCTTCTTTTGATAGCTATGCAACATTTTAATGTAATTTCGATTCAGAATATTTTAGAGACTCTCTTGAAAGGACCGCAATTAAAAATTAAAGGGCTGAAATTTACCTGTGTGACCCTAATCAGTATTAGGGTCACGCAGCCTGCAGGTAAATTACGGCCCTTCAATTTTTAATTGTGGCCATCTCTAGTCTTGACGCTCATTAAAAACATAGTAATATGTGACATTTTCATGTAACTTTGGTTCAAAAAGTTTTAGACTCTCTTGAGAATCAAGAGAGTCTAAAACATTTTGAACCAAAGTTACATGAAAATGTCACATATTACTTTGTTTTTAATGAGTATTTTGAAGCTATGACATTTTTTGTTGTTAAAGGCTGCAGTTAGTTAGTGGGCCGCAATCTACCTGCGTGACTCTAGGTTCCATATATAGTTTTTTTAATAGGAATGAAGATGTGAAACCGTCCGTCGACCAGTCTGCAGAATATGGAACATTTTTCCAAGACTCTGCGGGAGTTTTTGATTGAATTTTTAGAAATTGGAGATCTCTGCGGGAGATCTTGAATTAATTCCTATGTTACCATTAATTTAGCTGCGAGAGATTTTGAATTAATTCCTATGTTACCATTAATTTAGCTGCGGGAGATTCTGAATCTGCTACTGAGAGTCAGAGAGTAACTGTCTCTCAAATTAAAATCTCTGTGGGAGAAGAGACACATTCTGCAGACTGGCCGGGCGTCCGATAATTCTGAACTTACCCTACTAATTTGATTTAGCCTATATAAGGTAGATACCTAACTTATATTTATATTTCAGAGTCTGGGAAGTTATAAGCCAATTTTGAGCCAATGTCTCAAAAATTCTAAACCAGTCAAATTTTGGCTCATTTTTTGAATATTTCAAGACAAAATTAACATAGGAATTTATTCAAAATTGAAGCCTAATTAGATATATCTGGCTCCTGAGTAGGTAGGTATTGAACTTTTGAAATTTAAGCCAATTAACCTTAGAACCTATAGGCCACTGTTGAAAAAATGGTGATTTCTGATGGGTTTAATCATTTAATCACTCTCTGTTGGAGTTTACTAAACCTAAAAGGACAATAATAAATTAATGGGAAGTTGGGAACTGTTTAATTAGCAGCATTTAGACACAAAAGTTCATCTGTTAGCTTAAGGTATTTTTTTGGTAGCATCCAAACTTACCATGTTAATACTGGCTTGAAATTTCCAAAAATGAGTCAAAATTTGATTGGCCCATATTTCAAAGTGTAGATAAAGTTGCCAGTATATTGGTGACTTTGGAGAGTGAGAGGTCAAATAAGTTGAAATCCAATGCTGTAAATAACTCATAAAATACTAATAGGCTCAAGAGATTATAGATAAGCTTAAAAATGTAAAATCTTCACACTAGCCTTGAAGCACTAGTAAAACGAAGCTACTGTAAGTAATTTAGTCTTCACACTAGGAAGTCATATAGCTTCTTTGAAGTATCTTAAAGGTGCCAGGCCTCAGGCCTGTCGGCGACCTTAATCGTTTTCTCACAAACCTGGCGACTTTCCTGGGGCAGGAAAGTTGCCAGTTTAGTGAGAGAATGATTCAGGTCACCACCTTTAAGATACTCTATCACATTTCATGCAATGTGACCTGCCAGTGGGTCACATATTTTTTTTTTTAAATAGAAGATCTAAACTTTTTCTCAAACTAATATCTCTTTCAAAGGTGTATATTTATATCCTAAAGAACGATATAAGTATGTACAAATTTGCCACTTTTGTGGAGTGATATTATATTGATACAAGTGGAAAAACTTGTAAATAGCAAGTTAATTGCTCATAAAATAGTCTGAAGAGCTAAAGTGTTAAAATCTTCACTGAGAAGTGAAATTTCTACTTTAAAGTATCTTAAAATGTGGCGACCTCAATCCAATTTTTCACTAATCTGGCAACTTTCCTGTCTCACTTTGAAACATGGATTTTTAAAAGTAGACTTTTCCATGTTTTATGTACAATTGTACATAAAACATGGAAAAGTCTACTAATAAAAATTTCTATTTTTTTGTCATAAATAAACTGAAATTATGACAGTTAAAGCTGTTACAGGGAATGTGTTACAGAACAAAATTTGACTTCCTAGTGAAGATTTTACACTTGAAAACATTCTTTGGCTTCATGTGTATCTCTTGAGCCTATTAGTGTTTTAAGTTATTTACATGGTTTTTCAATTTATTTGGCCTCTCACTCTTCAAAATTGCAAATATACTGGCAACTTTATCCCCACTTTGAAATATGGGGCATCCTGGCGTGGCTCAGAACTTTTGGGAAAGTTTGTTCAAAAATTGGCTTGCAGTTTGCCATCCTCTGAAACCTGGTACCTAACTAGTTAAATAATGTTCATAACCCCTCATATCCTCCTGCCAGGTCATTAAACAATGATGAAGTGTGCAGTACAACAAACTACGTACCACTCTTTTATGTTGAGACCATTAATTGAAAGTTCTTTAGTGCGTCGTGTTGTAATACTCGCTAATGTGGTGCGCCGCTCAGCTTTTAGAATCTGTTGAAGTTGTCTGGAGAAATATCATACTATGACTTAGTAATTTAAAGCAGTTTTTTCAATAATACCACTTCTTTTTGAGATATAGTGCAATAGAGTTTTTGTTAGGAATAACATCATAGGGTTAAAATTAATTACGCTAGCTGTATCTTTAAATTTTCTGCCCTTTTTACTTTTTTCACATGAAACTGTTTAACCTAGTTAGCTGTATCTGCTAATTGTTGTACTACTACTACCTACACATATCCTAATTGTTTAATGACCTGGCAAGGGGTTTCTAGAGGCAGCACACACCCCTATTTACTATATTTGAGGTTATATAATATGAGGTAAACTGTAAATGTACCTAGCTACTATCTTCCAAGATCCACCAAAGTAACCTAACCTGCCGGAAACTTAATTTCTCTATGTCTCTTGAAATAAAGCATTTCCATGATGAATGGTATTCTTGAAAAACATATTTTAGACTAGCTCATCTTTCTTATCCATATAAAGAGTCAAAATATCAGAAATTGGGGTTGGACTACTTGGCTTAATGTACAAATTTACCTATGACTAACTCTGGAAAGTCTTCAGAAGTTTGGTGATGTTAGGTTTTCAATTATGATAGCAAGAGATATGAAGGTGAAGTTAAATTATGTGAGGGATGATGAAAATGAATTGTTCAAAATGATGTATGATGTTAAAGTGGAGAGAGAAATATGTGAATGAAAATGTTAGTTGTGTTGCATTTGACTTAAAGAGTGGTAGAGAGTTTGGACATTCCCCGTTATACATATTTTGTAATATTTTATCAGGAATAAACTGCAAATGAACCTCCCCAGACCCCTCTAACTTAACCAACGGCCGGCCGACCCGAAAATTAAATCTGCTATATCTCAAAAAAATGTAGTGTAATCATAATGTTATTTTGCTCTTTTATAGGGAGGATCTTTTCTGAAATTGACCAACCATGATACAAAGTTCAGAGTAGTTAGATAAGTTATTTATAAATAACCATTTTATTTATTTTCCAAGCATTTATAAGCCTGTCTCAACCATGTCATTGTTAAGAATTAAGATCAGTTTTTGAAACAACTGAAGAAGAAGATATGACATATGGAATAAATTTTCTTTATAAAACAAATACAAATAGCTAATTAATAAATTACCTTATAAGAAAGATTAAGTAATAATTTGTAATTAATAATATGACATATATCTATGTAATGAATTACCATTACATATGATATATGAAATAAATTACTTTATATTTAAATTACTCTAAATATCATTGGCATCATATATAAAGATTTTTTATTTTTTTCTTATATTTTGAAGTTGTTGGTCGATTTCAGAAAAGATCCCATATGGAAGCTAAAAATAAAGTTTCCATTTATGATTGAACAAATGTGGAGAGAAGTTGAGAACAGGATTATTTGAATACAATTTCATAAGATGTAACTATTTAATATGTTGATTTATGCAATACAATTACTTTTTCAATACTTTGTAACTATACATATTTATGACAACAATCTGATCAGAACTTCCAAAATAGGTTATTTAAATGGTTATATATTATTAAAGTTACTCACAGGAACTAATTTTGGATACATACAATCTGTAAATTTATGAAGATTAAATTAATTAATTTATGAGTGTGCTTGCATTTATTTTCCCATCAAGTTTGATTTGTAATTATTGTAGATCTTAGTTTAGTGAAGAATCTATTAGTTCCTGCCTATATTGATAGCTACATCATCAAGCTAACTTTTTTAGTTATACTAATTCTGATTGAAATAATATAATTTCATAAGTTTTTGTTAGTACTATTGTTTAATAAAAATTATTACAAAACATACTGCATATAGCATATGGAGAGGCATTGAACTCTTTCCTTGCTCTGCAGATTTCATTTTAAAAGATTGTCTGTTCTAAATTAACTAGCTATAGCTACCCTATATCTATATTATATATTTATATTTCTTTTCACATTTCAGTACAAAAAAATCTGCGAATGTTATGAATGAGGCAAGTGGAATGTTAATTTTAGTTTCAGATAAGCCAAAAACTGCTCTAGTTTCCTTGTGAAGGCAGTGATGCTTTCTGGATGTAAAAAAACTATATTTTTAATTTTTCATGCTTCAGAACATCCACTGTCTCAGCCCATGCCCGAGTCCAGTGAAGTTGTTTCGTACCACAAGGTGAGCTCAATTTATAATTCAATGTGTTCTAAATTTTAGTGGATATTTAGTCATATTTCAGCATAAATTGATATTAAATTATCTATTATCTAGCAAATATTTATATGAATCCCTATTCTAACTACCTATAATTTCTTTTAGATTGAGCAATTGCCTGGTTTGAAAGATGGCATTGTTTTTGTCGTTGTTGTTTAACCTCCCCAACATCCTCGCCGGGGCGGCCAGGGGCGCCCCGGGTTTCAGCCACCCGAGGCACTGTGTGGGACTAAGGAAAACCCTCTTCACTCAGGAAGTTAATAAATGCCTGAGGATGGGTCCAAAGGTGCTCCAGTGAGTGAATGTTGTGTGTAGTCCTGTGTTGGTGTAGTGACGGACATAGTGTGAGAATGTGAGAGATCGTGCCCTGATCGGCTTCACAGAAGTCGCACCGATCTCTCAATCCTGTGCGTGTAGTAAGGAAGGGAAGGATGGTGGCCACATCTCAGACGTGATAGGGTAACTCTATCACGGCGAGACATGGCCGACTCACTATCGTCGATGGCTGGAGGCCTAGACCCAAGGAGTTTGTTAGGAAGTGAGGAGGCTAGAGCTCTTTGTGTGAAAGTGGTGTGTATGTGTTTGTGAAGAGAAGTGTGGGAGGGAGAGTGGTGTAGAGGTGTGTGGAGGGAGTGGTGTGTAGTGTGCGTGGTGTCCTCCTCTCAGTTCACATGTAGTGTAGGGGATGTGAGGGGTCTAGTGTATAGAAGTGTAAAAGTGTGTGCCATATTTGCTGTGGAAGGTAAATATACAGTTGAACTCACTTTTATTAGTTATACAATTGAGGGTTTTACAATGATCAAGTTGTTAGGGGCTTTAACAATTGCTTAAGAATAATTAAACGATCAGAAATATCTGCTATTGTTATACTATATTTGCAAATTGATGGTGATGGTCTTAGATTATTGATATTTTACAATATTATGTAAATATACCTGATTTGACACTAATACAAGAATACTATATGTTTCAGGTGTTTTCATTGAGAGAGCTTGAGAAGAAATGGAAAATTCAGTTTCTCCTCCTTCATCTGGCAGAACCTACCTTCAACTCTTTCTCTCATTATTTGTAGAGAAAAAGCATCTTTCTGAACAAAAAGAGGAAAGTTTGGTCTGTTATTATACAGTATTGTCACGTACGCCATTATACAGGGTGATTAAAAAAAGGCAACCGGGTTTTTGAATGATAATATTTTTCAAATCATTAAGCATATCTAAATATTTTTATCCGTTCATATTTCCCATCCAAAAAGTGGGTCCAATAACACTGTTTCCGCACAATGCAACCCTCACTAATAACTTCTCTCTGCGCATGCCTAATTCTTAATTGAATGCCGGAAGGACATGGAGATTAAAATTAATGATGCAATAATTTGTTTTGGAATTTGTTAATGGTCTAAATTTTTTTTGTGTTCATGCATTTTATTATTTTTTGAAAGGAATATTGAAAAGAGATTTGTTCTATTTTATAAACTATTTTTTCTCTGCGCGATTAGATTTTTGACCAACTTTATTGTAATTGATGTCACTCCATTAATTGAAGTCACAAATTGAAATGAATTTATCAATAAATAGAGACAAATTTTATCTTCAAGATGCAATAAAGCATTAAAAAGTGACTTATAATTCGGAAAATATTTTCATCCATAAAAACCCGGTTCCTTTTTTTTTTAATCACCCTGTACAGTTACTTTACAGTGCCGATGATTAGCTAATATGCTAAATCGATGATTAATTGAGTTTTAGTTGGATAAGTAACTGTACATCCCTAGTATTATTTAGATATTAGTACTTTCCCTTCAGTCTCAATGTGTGAAGTTTGATAATTTCATATAGCTGTAAGCCTTAATTAATATTGTAATCCTTTTGAAATTTCATTCATAGTTGGTCTCGTTTCTATTCTGTTGAAGACAACTCTTTTAAATAAATTTCATTATTCAAATAATTATTTTGAAAGCGAATACTTGAAAACAATAAAATTATTTTATGAAAAGAAGTATAATTTATCCGTGGATTCGTCTCCAAAATAATTTTCAGTATAATTAAATTATGAGTTATTTTTACTGTAGAATTGAAAACGAGTCCAACCAGCTGTATGTAAATTTTATAAGAATATTATCAATTACCAATGGAAATTTCCTATTTACGGCCTAAAATTATTGTATCTTTCTCAGGTAGCTATTGTTCATTTTCCTTATTTATACCATAGTTAGATCCAAAATTAGATAAATTCATTTTTTGTTCAGTCTAATATCATGTAAATCTTATTTAAAAACATTTAATTCAGTAGTCACATGAATAATTTTATTGATCCTCCTAATTAAGTATAATTAAAAAATTTCAATATGTTTCTCCCATTAATCTTGAAGCAAAATAGAATAGTAATTTAGTTGTTTTATTCATAGAATTCAATATTGACATACTTAGATACGATTAGCTTCCTCCATCTTCTTCTCACTGCTAGAACTAGCTCAAGATTTATTTAATTTGTTAATTAAATATGATTAATGATATAATAATGAAGGACTAGTTATTTTCAGAGTAAAATGAAATAATTGCAGTACAATCACTAGCTACTATAATCGGTTTACGTTATCTATCATTGGATAGCGCGAGTGTTATACTCTTCCAACTACTAGGTCTTAGATTCTGTGTCTTGGAGGCTTCAAAATTTTATCGCACGGTTCCAAATTTTTGGTGTAGAAAATATAGAACCAACCAATAACTTGGAGCTTCACCTACTGCCTATCATATTTCAGTGTATAAGTTACTATTCGTATATTGTAGAACAATTATATAAATAAAAGTATCATCTATACTGAATGAGAGTTAAGCTATGGGTGAAACTGACGACCGCTATTCATTACTACTCTCTTTTCCCAATGTTCATAAGTTGAGCATACTTAGTAAATATCACAAATATTTAATCAATGCTAATCGTTTTCTGTATTTCAATGAAAAAGTTTTAGAATTAGTTCTTGCCCACAATCACTCGACCCGATTTTCCGTTAATAATAAATTAAATATTCCTAGGCACAGTAAAACAGTTTATCAGAGGCAATTTTCTTTTATAAAGCAGTAGTAGGATGAAATGAGTTATCTGTATCGTTGAAGTCAAATTAATTATTGAAGCATAAATTGAAGAAAGAAATTAAGTTAGGGTAATTGTTGCCGATCACGATGATGATTAAATGTTTCACTTATTTAATTTTCTTTGGGTTCTCTATTTTGCAGCTGTAAATGTAAACTATATGTTGGTCTTTTGAATTCTTTGTACTTTTCGATTAGGGTTTTGTATGCTGAAATGTAATTTATGATTGTCTTTATAACTTTTTTAAGTCCTAATAATAACCTGGAAATGGTCAGAGATTATATTTGATTATAAATGCATATTTACGTTTCTTATATTGTCTCACCTTAGATTTTAGGAAACATTATTTTAACGTACTCTTATCTATTTTCTGGACAAAGTTATTATTGTTAAATGCAGAATGAAGAATTTCGTTCACGTAATGTTCTACAGCCAAATGAACAATACCAATTAATTGAATACATACATATCTCTGGAGATTTCTCAAATCCATGTAGCTTTGTAAAATCTACTTAACTGGTCTGTGTTAATCTAGTTAGCGGCATAATTACATCCAAATGTGAAAGACTACGTTGAACACAATTGAAAGATGAACCTTCAGCTTTTAGTATATGCTGAGTTTTTAGAAATCAGACGCTGGGCATTGTATGTATAATGTATGCACAGCTTTTAAAACGTCACGTCTGAATAAAAGTAAGTGTTTTGTATGTCCGCTGTGATTGGACATTTTCTTCATGCAGTGATATGTGGAAATAACCCGTGTGAAAGGTGTTAAGGAATTTCCTGTAAACTTAGAGCAGTTAGGAAAGAGTTTCAGAAACGTCGTGAAGATGATAAAGACTTTCCAACAAGTCAGAAAACGATAGGGTATTAAAATCCATTTAATATTCTTGTAGAGGTATACAATTGAATAAGTTTATAATAGAAACGTTTATATACTTTTGGAAACAATTAATATCTAAAATAATTTAAATAAAGGCCGAAAACGCATGGTTTGTTCATAAAATTCAAATTTATAATTAAAACAAAGAGTGTACAATCTTCTTGAGCAGCAGATTAGTGATTCGCTCAATTGTTGCTCACAGAGTATTGAAAAACAAATTATGAAATATATGCTGAACCGAATTGTATGCGGTTTGCAGAATAATGATCGTAGACTTCAGTTCTATAATATAATGTTATAAACTCATTTTTTTCCCGGAGCCTGGAGAGGACCTTTAAAGGATAAGCAGCGACACTAAGTTATTAAATGGTAAGTTTAAACCGTTTCGTGTTTAATTACTTAATTAAATTATATACATATATACGTGCTATAAGTTTTTATTTTTCTTGAGAAGTACAATTCTCTCAAATAATTGTACCTATTCATTCATTTATCAATAAATACTAGTATTTACTAAATACCAAGTGTCATATTTATTAATACATTTGTAGTTCCAATATTCCACCTACAACCTTTTCAAATTTGAATTGTTAGTTTGATAGAATTTACTTGGGTCCACAGTCAAAATAGTTTCTATGCAGGGGTCCAGAAGAAAATGGCATAGATTAGACATTTACATGTTAAAAAATGACCAAGAAGTGTATATTTCTCGGTTAGCATATATGCACACGTGCATATTATATGTTCTTGAAATATATGCTGAGGACTGCATATGTGCAATATGCACAATGTCACATCCCTACATATCATTAATAATATACAATCTTCCATGGTTTGTGACTGTGATGAAAAAGTTCATAGTCGTGCATTTATTAAATGTTTTACAATCCATCCATAGCTTAACTCTTACTCAGTATAGGCGAGTTATTAATAGATACTTAAGACTTCTATAATTATTGTGCTACTTTTAATTAACAGCAATTTTAAATATAATTTTTATTTAACTTCTATTCTAATTGGTATATCATGGTAACCAATTGAAATAAAAGTTAAATAATAATTACTATATAAAGATTTCCACGTGTTCGAAAAAATGTAACTGTGTAATAACACGGAACTAACCCTAAAATGGGACATGTTGAATTTCTGAACCAATTGCTTCTAATAACCTTCTCTGGATTATAATTTGATTTGTTTTTAGTTACCGTGAAAAATTCACTAAAAATTGTCTCCGTTTTCTATGTCTACGAACGGTTCTTATTTCGAAACATGACTCGACATAAGAAACAATTTTGTTAAAGTGAGTTGTACTTAAAGCGAGGCTGCCTGTATAAGTTTATAGCTGTAGATAATGGTTAGAATTTAGAAAGATTAATGAACAGATAACAATCTCTTTTATCATTTATTTAAGAAGAATATAAGTGACATTTATATTCGTACTAATAACAGAAAAGTAGTTAGCTATATATTTTATAATTCCAAGTACCATACGAGAGTGAAGTGATGATGATGTTAGTAATTAACACCCCTCATATATTCTTTGTAGAACTCTCTCGGCCCCAGCGTCATTCCAATGTATTTGGTCAATTTTACCTGAGGAGTAAGTTTGCTCATAGTATTTTTGAACAAAGTTATTGTTCTTGAAGAATATATCCCTGGTGGTAATTACTGTGACGTCATCACTCCATTCTCGTATGGCACTTACCATATCTCTCCAAATTCTGATATGACCCTTATACCCTTTTTGGGGTACTGGAGGTAAGCAAATTAAAATGATCTTTTCTACAGGAGAATGATCTGTTCTACAGTTATATACACTGTCTATTAAATTATTCATTTTATCCAAGAGATACTGGTCATCTTCACAATCTGATTCTTCACATTGTAGAAGGTCATTGGTTCCAGCCATAAGCAAGACTTTGTTGGATACTCCATTTTGCCGAACTGCATCTTCCAAGTCCCACATAGTGAGGCTTCCATCGCAGCTGGGAAGCGGGTCGTGGCTCGACTCAATCCAACCTGCCAAGAAAATCTATTATAACATGAACAAGCCTTGAATTATACATATTCAGGGAAAGAAAGCAGAAACGTTGATAATAGATTAGATTGAAATTGTTTTTCATTGTACGCTCTGTTTGAAAGATTATCAAATATAAAAATTGTATTTCTTTTCACTGCCTTCTCTAAATGAATACTCATTGAGTACTTGGAATTTCTGTTTGATCTTAAACATTGTCCTACAACGATATAGTTCACAGTCGGACAGGTTGTTATCTATTAATGATTGGAAACTATTCACAATACATTATTTTATTACCGAGTAATTCAAATATCACAAATCAAATGATGTTTCAAGTTTCATTTTTTAAAATTTAGGTAAAAAGATCAATTTTTTAATTGATATTATAGGAGTTTATTGTTCACAAAAACAAGAGTTACGATAATGAAAGTAAAACTAATAAAAATTACTCTTACAATTTGCACTAATTTATCACATTTTACATTATGTATTTCAAATGCTTCGAGAAACCTGAAATTATTATTTGAGAAAATATGATATTTTTCATAAATAATTCAGTAGTTTATGATGGCAGAAAGAATAACTTTATTTGAAAGATTGATATCAAAATGTTAACTTCTTAGCGCTCATTCTTTATATTCTCACCATTTCTTCCAGCTGCTCTGTGCAGACGTTTTAACATGCTGTCACCGATTAGCTGGAAGCTTTCACCTCCTATATCTAAGAAGCGACGTTGATAACCCATTATCTGAAATAAAATAGGTAATAAATCGTAAGTTCCTAAATTTATTCACTTAATAAAGACCGATTTTATAAACTATAAAATTGCAGTATACCAAATTGGGATATAGCTACTTAGTTGATTTTGGTGAGATCTGTCAATTTTATTTTTATTACCGAAATAGTCTTTAGGTGGTGGGCTTTCATGTCCCAAATTTTTGTGGGGGCACGAGCAGTAGAACCGCCCCGGGGCCCGGCCCCGGGGGGGGTTCTACTATGTTTCAGAGTGTGGCAAGAAAGTCGCCAATATCACTGAAAAAATACAAGGTCGCCAGGATAAATTGTTAAGGAGTCACCACCAAACTCAGAAACAATGGGTCGCCAGTGACCCCACAGTAATTTCAGGTCGCCACACTATAATGGACTGATAATGAAATTTAGTGTGTAATCACTGTAATGCGTACATCTAGTAAGCCTTAGAAGCCTTGTAATGATTAAGTTGAAATAGCATATAACCTGGGGATTGCTAAAGCCCCTGACAAGATTTAGACAGGAAATGGATATTTTCTAGTAGCTACATTGTATCCTTATATAAATTCTTGTCTATTGAGGTTCAATATTACATATTAAATCAAATTATTAGTTATTATTCTAAAACCAAACTATGAACAGAGGGAATAAAATATTTTTAAAAAGATCTACGCAAATATATTTTCAATTCAATAAATATAATATATATAAATTGCAAAAATACATAATAAGTACACAGCTATATTGACTAGCTTCCGTTGCTAAACTACTTTTTAAACAAATTGCCTATGAGACTAGGACAAAATCTCTTATTCCATAAATTTCTATTAACTAAATCTCTTAATAACTAAATCTCTTAATAACTAAATACCTATACATTACAATGAACATTTTTTTTTGACTTTAAATGAAGTGACAGGATTCTCATATCATGTATGGGGATCCTTTCACTTCTCTGTTGAATTTGTCTATTGCCTTACCTACTTTATATTTTCGAGAAGCTCTGCCTCTCTTGTCATAGAAAATGTTTGACCTATGTTTTTTCACTTTGTTTGCCAGGTCTCCATCAAGGTGAACTTTGGCAATTTCATCAATTGTGTTAGGACACTGAGAAGCTGATGGCATGCAGAATCCAACCAAAGTCCTCATGTCAGCAGTTTCAGGGTCTTGGTTGTCCTGCCTTTGAGCCTCCATTACTTTGAAGAAGGACTCTGCGATTGCCTCGCTTCCTCCTATATTGTAGGCAAAATCCAAAGTAATGGAGGCTTCTCTTCCAAGGAGTGAAATTAAAGACTCATCCATATACAGAGCTTTCTATAAAATAGGTTCCAAAAATTTCACAGTGAAGCTTTCTTCGCATGTGTTTAACTTCACATTGAAGAATGTTGCCACTGTGAAATCTTTGGAAACAGAAACATTAGAAAGCTCTGTTATGAATGAGTCTCCAATTAACTGTGACAGGGTCTTTCCTTTTTGCGGGCCATCAGTTATCTCAAACATCCTTGCTCCAACAGAAACAAAATTCGATCCCCAGACAGTCGACTCAATGGCAGATTTTATTCTGTCATGAAATCTGGAGGACAGAGCAGGATGAATTCGGACTGCTTTGTTTCTGTGGATGTGAGGTGCTTGAGATAGGTGGAAGATCAACTCCTTGAACTCTTCTTCTCCAAGAGTAGCGAGGTCCACTTCGTCGAATGGTTTGGTGGAGCCACTTGTGATAGAACCGCAGAGATGTGTGAGAATATGAGTTAGGTCAAGACACTTGGCCAGTTTCCTTAAGCATGGAGCTAAACACTTCATCCTGCTTTGTAGGGACTTGGTGAGTAGCTTTCTGAAGTTATCAGCCTCTTTCAAACAGTCCTTCAGCTCTCTAGCTGACCAAGTGTCGACCTCCTGCTCCTCAACTCTCTTCTTCCCTCTTCCACGAGTTGAAGCTGTTGTGTGCTCCACTTCCATCTCGACAGTGTGGCTGCTCACTTTCACAAATCCAGGATATAGCTCAACACCTGCAATATAAATGAATATTACTATCCTCAAAACATCGATCAAAATAAACATTGTATCAACACGGTCTAATACTGCATATATGCACTAGTAAATATAATGATATAATTAAATAAAAACATTCAATAATATTTATTACCAATTCATTGAAAATTTAACACCTTTGAATTGCCTCTGCTCCAAATCGACTATGTGAGAAGAGAGCATTGGACAATTCAAACCGTCTCTGGTGAAGGTCATCTGTTGGTAGTAGCCAATCAGAGACTCCAGGTAGATTACAATCTTCCAAGCAGGAAGAGCATAGCCTTGGACGGCTTCCATCAATGATTTCAGGGGCAGGAACAAATCCAGCATTGCCAATAGGTCACAAACGTAATCCTGGAGTGAAATGGTGAAATGTAGTAAGAGTTTCTAAATAAATTATTTTTCTAGCAGTAATTGTAGCGTAAGTTCAACATATGTTCTGAAACTACAGATAAGAATATATGTCAAATGTTCTCTATACTCTCAAATTACTTACATCACCGAAGAGACGATACTGCTGTTCTTCCTCATCGTCTCTACCATGCTTCAATAGGTCAAACGCTTTGAACAATGCTGGATAGCTTTTCATTATCTTGATCCACTGCACTGTTGCTGAACTGCAAAACCTGCAAGATAAATATGAATATAGTTATACTTGCTCATAATTTCACATGAATAGTACGAGATAAAGTATATAGATTACATGAGAAAACTAATTATAATTATTTAGAACACACCTTTAATTAACATGCTTTTATAAATAATAGTATAAAATAATCTTTGAATAACTACGGGAGGATATAAAATTAAATTGTAAATCGTATTTTTCTATGGCTGGTCTATTAGTACTATTCAGTAAAAATAAAAATTATATAGTTATGATAGCAATGAATATGAAATATATATGGTACGGCACTTGACTTAATATCTTATGAACAACAGCTGGTATATTTTTAGAATATTCAACCAGTTCAGTTCCTATCTATTCAGTGGTTCGTGAGTAAAATTTCTTTATTTAAAAAAGTCAAACTAGCAGTGACAAATACAAACTAAACCAAATAGAAAACTCACCTTTGGAAAGCATAGGTCTGTGGAACACTACAAGGTAGCTTGTACTTCTTTGCAGTTGACTTCAGAATTGCAAAATTGCTGCCTCGTCCGAATAGAGCAGGAAAAGTGTTTGATCTTTCAATAAAGAAAGAGAAATACGAGGACTTGGTATTTCCGTTCTTCCCATCCCTTATATCAATTACTGCACAGTTCAGAAGATGAGCAGGCTCCCATATAATGGGAAGGTGAAAGTCGGATGACGAACCAAACCCATACATATAGTGGAATGCCTGAGAGAATTTGCTGTTGCAATACTGTCCATCAACACTAATTCCTGTAAGAATAGAGATTATTAAACAGACACAATAACTAAAAATATAAATAGACTATGTAACATGCTCATAATTAATACGCACCAGTGAGGAACTGCATTTGCTGTTTGTCGAATCCAAGCTTTTCCCCGATCACTCTGTCAATATCATTCACCAAGTCATCAGACTTTCCACCCTCAATGACAGGCACATACATAGGTGAAGTAGCAAATTCTTCTCAATCACTCCCCTCCGAATCAGAGTCTTGATCAGGATACAAATCAGTTACTGGTTTATATACCTGTGGTGCTCCAACAGGAAACACTGTCTTTACTCCATTGAACACTGCAATGATGAGGACACACTGGATAGTTGTTAGTGATGGGGTAGCCTTGTCCACAGTAATCCAAAAATGTGGGGCCATTCCTGTTCCAGGGAGTGGAGTCTGTAGAGTTTTACAAATCTGTTGACAGATGACAACCGTAGACGCCCGAAGTACATTTGTGAAGGTCTCGCTAAAAAAAGATAGTTGCTAGAAAATTCAAGGAATACAGATAACATTTTAAAAGTTAAATTGAAAGATTATGATGCTTTGAAGTAGCTGATTTATGCAAATTTAATAGCATTCAAAATAAGACCTACTGATACAGATATTTTTTCCAATTCATCGACTAAAGAGGACAAAAAACGCATACCTGATTATTGTAAATTATAATTCGGACTCATAAATTTGATCAAAGTTGATATTAAAAGTAGTGATAGTTAATATTTACCTAGAGTGTCCAATGTTTCCTATGTCAGTGCCAGTCACATCCACAGTAGAGAGGAGCTACTGACATATACCAGACATATTGAGAGTGAAACTATATTTTTAACAACTTTCAGCCGTCTCTTTTCTTTTTTAATAAATTCCAAGCTGAATTCTACAGCAGATTTGTGGATAAGAGAGTCATGGTGAGTAATTACACTTGTTTTGAAATTAATCCAAATTTTTTTGTGTGAATCTGAATTAGAATATCCTTGAGAATATATTTGATATTTGTCATCAGAAATAGAGTACCCAGATGCAAATGATGAACCTAGTGAAGTTTTGATATGTTTACCAATTTTTGTGGAATTTTTCAAATGTTGGTTACAATGATTACAAGTTATGAAATGCAATGGGGGTTTACTTTCATCACTACTGATTGAAAGAGAAACTGAATCTGTATTGATTAGTTCAAATTCTTTAATTTTAGTGACATTTTTTAGGTAATCCATCACTATTGGATTATTCCCATAGTTTGCAGTGAGGGTCATTGGACAATGGTGTGTCTCGGTGAATTCTGACTGGTTATTGTTCAATTTCTCCAGAATTTTTTTAAGCATTGAATTATTTTCTCTTATAATTTGATTGGGAGGTTGTTCATCTTTTGGATCTAAAAAAGAGTCCATTGAAGTTTGGAGAGAAGGAATATTAATCGACTCCTTACATAAAATAGCTGATGTTTGGTTTTCTATTCTTTCAACAACTTCGATAGTGTCTTCACACACTGTATTTTCCTCTATTGGACTAGGTACAGATTCATATTCCATGGTACTGGCAGTGTCAGTCAGATCTGTATTGGAAACAGAAGGATCTGCTGCATCTGTTTCTACTGGTTCAACATTATCTGGAGCTTTCTCTGCTTGGGGTAATTTCCTTTTCTTTGTAGAAGGTTCAGAACTTGAACTGAGCAAACCACTGGAAATCAGAGCCTCTTTAACTTTCATGCTGTCAATTGGATATACATTTCTGGCTACCTCTTCTATAGACACTGAAGAGTTTTTGTGATTTCTCTGGAGATGTCTTTTAATAGTAGATGTATATCTATCGCACATTTTAAAATTCTTGATACCATTGTTTATGCACAGGAGACAAGCGGTTTCACTACGAGATTTTTTCTTTCCTGTGGAAGCTCCAGAACCAGAAGTCTCCTGACCAGACTCTTGCTTCTTTGAAGATTGAAGCTTCAGAAGCCAATCTGTTAAAATTATATTTTCTTAATATTTGGTGAAATTTACCTATAGTCATCCTACTTATAAACCGTAAGTCCAAAAGAGGAATTATCTGGAAAATATTTTCAACTTTACTGAAACAATCTTATGGCATGAATTCATCATAAAACTTATTTAAATCTATTCATTACTTACTATTGTTACTTGTAGACTTTTTAGTGGCTGCTTTAGAAGTTGAAGATTCCATTGTTCCGTTTAAAAGAAACTGAAAAATAAATAATTAAATTAACATTAGCAAAAACAATATGTAACTACTTGGTTTAAAGCTTCCCATCAAAACTGATTGCTTGTAAATTAAAGTAGTATCCATTTTATATCTAATTACAACTCTTTAATATTAGTCAAAGCAGTTATTGCATACTTCAATAAACATCAGACTCTCTGATATTCTAGTTTTAATTAATAGTAGATTCAGTTTTGCATGAAAAATCTCAAAATTTAGTAAATTTTAATGTCAACATAGGGAATAATTTGAGATTAGTCTGAGATTCTCATATTTATTAAATAGATTTCAGATTTCTTTTATTTCATGAAGTTCTATTTCTTCTACAGATAGATAGGTTTACTGATAGTTCCTTAGGGACTCAAATTTCTTAACCTTCATTTTTATTACTCAAAAAGCTATTAAAGGAACAGTACAATAATTTTTTTTTCATATTATCATTGAACGATTGCATAGTAGGAATAAAGTAGTATTTCAGATTATTACGGTTGAAAATATCTAATTAGGAAGAAAAATCAAATTATGTATTATCGGGTTAATGTAAGACATGAGAGTAGAAGGCATCACCATCTACAAAACTACAAATGTATACAAGAATGAACCAATAAAAAGCAGAGGTTGCTGCATTGCAAATAATTTCCAAATTGCAATTGTGTAAAAATTAAAAACTGAAAAAAAAACCTAGCTCAAGAATAAAAAATGTGAGGCAATTCCTTGACGGCTTGATCCTTTTCAAATGGAGCTGAATTTCTCTCCAAAGTAACATTGTAGCATAGAGATGAGAAAAAATTAGATATTTATCTCTAATTGCTATTTAAAAGTTCAAATTTACAATCACAAACTCGCCAATATATTGTCATTTGCTGAGTATGGACATACTTTATTACCTGGTTAAATATTATCAATATGGAACCAAGTAAAATAGTATGGCTCATAAACTCTCCATTTGTCTCTCCAACAGCTACTGTATTTCTTTCCAAAATTATAAAATTAATTGAAATTATCATAAATTCTCTCCAAAATAACCAGACTGGCAACTGGGAAACTGTTCCCCAAGAAATTTTCTATTTTGGCTTCTGTTCTCAGTAAAAATTCATTTACATGTAGCTAAATATAGGACAAAAATAACAATTGTACACACAAAAAATGTTAATGTCACATATTCATTCTGCAGACTGCCAACTGGCAAAGTAACATTGTAGCATAGGAGAAAAATAGAAATTTCTCACAATCTCACCATTTGCAATTGATCCATTCCATTGAAGGGCTCAAAATAAGTTAATACCTGTCACAACTCACAAACTCGCAGTCTTCATTACAATGGCGAGTTTGGACATGCCATGTTTCAGAGGCTGGAAAATTAAGCCAATTTTTGAGCCAAAATATTTAAAAAATCTGAGCCAAGCCAATTTGGCTCATATTTTGAAGATTTCAAGCCAAAATTAACATGGGAACACAGGAATTAATTCAATATTTAAAGCCAATTAGACATATCTGAGTTTTGACCATTTGAAATCTAAGCCAATTAATCGGCTTTAACTGACATACTCTGTAACATGGTGGACACTGGACATGCTCTATTACTTGGCTGAAATTGGCAATTTGGATTTTAATCATTATAAAGTTTTAAAAATTAAAATGTAACACTGTCCATATTTCACTTTGAATCAAATCTATGATGATTTCAATCATTTCATTAACAAACCTACCAACTGGCAACTACCAAGGAAGCAAGGATCATTGAAGGATGAATGGATGATATAAAATATAAATTAATTCAAAATATGAAACAAAGCCCAATCACTGGCAAATGACAATCAGACACAGACATAGGTTACAGGTATCTGAATTTCCAGCTTTGAGCTTTTGAAATTAAAATGAATGCAAATTAATTGTAATTGGCTTTAACTGATATCTAAATATGTAACATGTAAAACATTAACAGTAAAATTTAAGCCAATTAATAGCTTTGGATTTAACAGACAATTTAAAGCATCATTAAACATGGTTAATTAAAAGTTAGAACCTAAAAACTCCTTGGTAATGTGGCAGCCATTGTAATTTGTATACCTACTTAAAATAGAATACCTTTACCAACTATAAAGATAGAAATAATGTTAGGTAGGTACATTTACATATTAAAAATAAAGTAATAAACATTACGAAAAACGTCGAAAAGGCTAGTTTTTAATATTTTATAATTTTAAAAGAGAGCCATTACATTATACAATTTATACTAAAAATATCGGCCTAGTTAGCCAGTTAGGAAGCTGAGAAAACTGGAAATTTGGAATTCTCTAGATAGGTAGTTGGTTAACATAAACTTAGACCGTAGTACCTATAATATTAGCGTAGATATTCACCTGCAAGGCTGCACTTAAGTAATGTATTTGATATTCACTGTATGCTTTAAATAAAGATTAAAGAACCATTCAATGCACGTAGTTTTGGAACAAACTTCATACAAGTTAGATAAGTGAATTTAGAACGTAAATCGTAACATCGGCGCTATAAAAACAGAAGTAAACATTACAATGCGGCGTGACGAGGCGCTTTGCCACTTTCAATCAAAAACAAATGACAAGCGATGATTCCATTGAATGTAGGATTTAAAGGTATCGAGTACTTATACATGGTAAATAAAATCGAAATTTATAATAAAGAAAATATAAGCTATCACTATCAAACTAATATGAAAATATGTTTATTTTAACTTAGTGTGGATACAATTAATAATCAAGTTATTTTTCTTTGTTGTCAAACGTATGTACATTACCTAGTACTTACATAGACATATAGTGACGAAAAGATATGGTAACATAGCATACTTATTCTTTTTCAAAATAGAGTACAGGGCTTGTTATAACTTATACGTTGACGTACACGGTACCCACTATAAATTGAAATTTTAACATAAGTTACATTGGGGTGATTTATAACTATACCTAGCCCTAGGCAGTAGGTAGGTACTTCATCAGTGCATACAATTTTCAAGTCATTTGCTGCAAAATTCACTTCCATCTCTAAGCCACTATCTTCGTTTTTTTTAGGGATAATCTAAATATCAAAAACCCTTGTCGAAATAATTTTCGAAATCAATCATATTATTCATATAATTGCGCTTCAATTAATATACAGTTAAAATACACTGTATACCTGATTAATTTCATTCAACGATTCGTCATTAATCATTCTATATCTTTTAGAACTATGTACCAATTTACCAAATTGTAAATTTGATCACAATTTTATTTTTCAAATATTCGAATATCATAAATAATTATTGACAGATATATATTTTTTTTAATACCAATATATCTTCTCAGTAAAAATAACTGCTTATCAATAGTATTAATATTTATGTTGCTTTAGCCTTTTAAAAGTGCTCTTCCACGTTTAAATAAAAATAATGGAAATAAAAGATTATATAATTTATCTATGTAAACCCGTGTGTATCATGGTTATATACTTGTCACATTAGAAATTATATTGTTATTCCTATTTGATCGAAATTGTGGAACTGTCCGATAATATATAACTTAATTATTAATTTCACGTAATGAATAAATGAATAATAAATATATACCTCAAATATATGAGTATTCTGTAATGTGATACAGCTTGCCATACTTATATAATTAATTTCTTATTATTCTTAAAGAATAGGACACTGGGCAGCAAATAGATAAACACATGAAGGAAATTAATGGGATAAATAATGAAACACTGTCTCCATATATTATAAATTCAACAAAAAAAATATAAATTAACGTAAGTTTCAAAAATGTAAATCTAAATGGAGCTTTTTCATTTCATATATTTCAAGAAATAATAAAAAACGTAATTAAAATAACATAATTTATTGGTAAAAAGTTTAACTAAATAAAATGATAGGCCTATATGATAGATCATGAAAATGCAACTTCACAGATTTTTCATTTAATTGTAACGAAATACTTAAATACAGGTTGCCATAATAATTAGATAGGCTTCCACTACTGCAATCACCTTTTCCAGTTGTATCTCTGCTCCTTCAGTCGTAATCGCCTGCTCCATTATATTGAGAGAGTCTCCTAGCTAGTCTCTGGGCAATAACCCATGTTGCTTCTTTCAGAGTTGAAAGTCACCTCCAGTATTGCTAAAGCTTACCACAGTCTTTTTACGTTTTCTTTTTCGTCGTTAGTACATCATTAATTAAAAGGGTATTATAAATACCCTTTAATTCAGACGTAACTGTTCGTATTAAATTATAATGTGAACTGTATGAAACATTCATTTTATGAAACATTCATTTGAAGCAAACATTATACGTATATATGATACCTTCTTACCCGTAAACTAATTTCTCTCGCTTCAGTGAGGAACTTCAACATAAATGTAAGAAGATGTTACCATAATAACTGAAGAATGCATTATATTATCCACCCTACAGATGGACTGACCATATTGGTTGTTGGGATAACATATACATCGAAAAGTGGTAATTTATAAAAGATACATATGTTTCAATTGGAATGTGTTCTTCTACATGTATGTTTATAAACTCTTTCACGCTCTATAAAAATGAAGTTTGTAAAATTGTAGAATGTATAGAATGATAGAATCTGTTGATGAACAGCATAATGAAACACATTTTCGATTTCTTGATATATATTTATATTATATATTCAAGTAAAAGTTATTAAATCTTCTTTGGTAGTCTTCTTATCTGAATCTGTTGTATTTTTTAAACATAGTTATCCCAATGAATGATCCTGATTTGAAAACATACGTTTTTCACTGGTGTACGTTTTTACAGGTAAATGATCTTTGAAAAAGAACTTAATTATTGAAGCTTCCAGGCATAATGGAATAACGAAACATCCCGGTTGGGTTATCCAACAGCTTTAGCATTTAATTGATCTTGTCCAGGGTCATCAGAGCTGAAAAGAAGAACTCACATTTTTAATCATTAAACCGAGATATATATAAATCCTAAATTGCAAGTAAGCCAAAGCTTCTAGATATTTAACGCTTCACTCACTTTGGAAGACACTACTCTTCAATTAATAGAAGCTACCATTTGTTTAGCTTGTAAGTAATATGTACGTCCTAACAGGAAAAATCTTTGTCAGAAGTTTTTATCCAATGCAGATTTCATAACTCTGAATCCTATTAATTTATACAGGAGAACTGTGTTGTACCCTTAACAAAATATCTGCTTATAGAATTAAAAACCAATTGATATAAAATTTTCATCACGATAAATGCATACTGTTTTATGAAACGTACATTATGTAATTGCCTCTTAAATCAAGCTAACTTGAGAAATACGTTTGTACTTCGGTCGTCCAATCAACCTAACTACACATAAGTATGCAGTATAAAACAAGTTAACTCATGTGTATTGAGTTTTAATAAGCCGCGGCTCGTCAATGGCAATAAGAACAACTTAAAACTACTACGTAGTTCACTACTTACTACGTTCACAGTTTATTTAATAAATGACAATTTTAAAATTAACATATAAATAATAATTTTCAATATGTTATAGAATAAAGACGATTTGAGTTAAGATTCAAATGTACTTTTATAAAAACACTTGATTGCAACACTAATTGACGCACTATCCGATGTGATTTTGTTTGAGCTTACAGAGCCAAGTACCAAGGTAGTTTTGTTTCAGCTTACTAAGATACGGTTTTGCTTCAGCTATGGTCGCCGAAGTTTGGAGTTCAGTTATTTGAGAATTGTCGCCAGTTGCGTGGTGGCGAGTTTTTCGAGCTTTAAAAGTCGCCAGAGTCTCTATTATATCAAATTTTGGCTCTCCAAAGTCGCCAGAGAAGATATTATATCAAATTTTGGCTCTCCAAAGTCGCCAATATACTGGCGACTTTGGCCCTACTTTGAAACATGCCCCCCCCCCCCCTAATAAGGGGTCCAAAAGGGAAGGGGGAGGGTGAAAAATCATGTTGTTTTTTTACATTTCAAAAGTACAGATGCACAGATACCTTCGGTATCGGGTAAAATATCAGCAAGTATCGGTATTTTTAAGAGCATCTGGTAATTTAAATCGGATCCCAAAAAATAAATTAAATAATACCGATACCAATTACTTTTCCAAGTTACGTAGCATATGAAGGTCTTATTTTTCATCTGTACATTAGTAGCATATACCTATGTTGATCCGATATACGATTGGGAGATAACTATAAAGATACAATTTAAATAATCTCGATCGTAAATTAGGTAGTCTCTCTATTCATTTATAGTTTCATTGAATACTTATATCATTTCAATAAAAAATTCATTACCCAACTCAAATACCTATTCTTATATAACTTTCCTTTCACTATAAAAAGAGTAAGTTTATAAATATTTCATTTATATAGGTATCAAGGTAATATTTACCTTGATTATATTAATATCTTTAACATTTTCTTCAATTATAACACTGTACCTTATTGTTACAGGTCAACCTTAAAGGTCCCCTCCACTAAATTTTTTTATTTCTCTATTCATTAGAACTAAGGTTACTGATTATAAAACTGCAAACCATTTCAAATTTGGTTCTATAGTTTTATTATATGTAATTTAAAATTTGTTTCCATTCTTTCTACTACACCTCTGAATTTCAAGCAAAGAAAAAATCCCCATGTTCGATAGGTTAACTAATTCCGACAAATTCAAAACAACAACAAAGCTGATTCCAAGATCCATTTAAAGAATCCAAGTACCTAAATATGTATTTGTTACTAATATTTTTCATATATCATAACATTTTTCCTATCTAGAGATTCATTTCAAAACACTGTATTTGAATAGGTATGTACTATGTATATATGAACGAACATACATACTCAATTATAAAATTCTCATCTTTTGAAATTTATAAAAAAATTGTAAAACATTGCAAATTACCTTTTTTCGAAAACCAAAGCCAAAAAGTTACAGGAATGAAATAGGTTTTCTAAGCGAAGTTACATATAGGATACTTTTCAAATTTCAGGAACACTCGGGTCACAAATAAATAAGTTTTTTTGAAAACCGAGTTGCACAAATAACTATCTTTCTGGATGGTTGATTTACAGCTTTTAAACATTAATTTAAAATAAGTCAAGTTATATTTAAAATAAGTCAAGTTATATTTAAAATATGTCAAGTTATATTTAAAATAAGTAAAGTTATATTTAAAATAGTTTAACTTTAATTTAAAATAGTTCAAGTTTAATTTAATGAAATTGAAGTTCAATAAAAAAATTAAATTCCATTGGCCCTATAGATATCACACATAGGAAGCTCTGCACTAATACCATTATATTAGTAATGGGAGGGTATGAGATCATGAAAGTAGTGAAATGAGAGAAGAGAATTGAGCTGAGAGAAGTAAGCGAAAT
The DNA here is from genome assembly GCA_947561585.1 of Caprella mutica. Taxonomy (NCBI): domain Eukaryota; kingdom Metazoa; phylum Arthropoda; class Malacostraca; order Amphipoda; family Caprellidae; genus Caprella; species Caprella mutica. Next base: position 47,155 of record CANNZV010001967.1, read on the forward strand.
GAGAGAAGTGAGCGAAATGAGAGAAGTGAGCGAAATGAGAGAAGTGAGCGAAATGAGAGAGGTGAGTGAAATGAGAGAAGTGAGTGAAATGAGAAAAGTGAGTGAAATGAGAAAAGTGAGAGAAATGAGAAAAGTGAGTGAAATGAGAGAAGTGAGTGAAATGAGAGAAGTGAGTGAAATGAGAGCAGTGAGTGAAATGAGAGAAGTGAGTGAAATGAGAGCAGTGAGTGAAATCAATAATTATAACAATAATAATTTTTTTTGAACCCTGTATCTATTAGCTACATCTTATTATGAGAAATATAAATGGTAATTTTATTACAGGATTGAGAATCCCCGAGGACATCAGGCCCTGAACCAATGATAATAGCTTGTACAAGAAATCTATTATCATAAGTTCTTAAGGTAGATTGGTGGTATATTTAATACAATGATGTTTGTTATGTTTTGATGTATCAAAAATATTCAAAAAAATTAGTTGCTAAATACAGAACTAATCCATTTGCATTTATCTAATCTCAAAGAGTATATTTATCACGTTGTCCTTATACAAAACTTACTAGAATCTGAAAACAAACTGATAAGAATGAAAAAATCGATAGCTAAGTAGCTAGCTTTCATTTCATTTTTAACCTGTCATGAATATCTACCAAAATCAAAATGTAAAGCAAAGAAAAAAAGTTAATATGACAGTATGCTTCATATCTCTCTCTCTCTCTCTCTCTAGATGATGCGGGGACATGGTATTTGGTAGACCAAATTATTGCTTTTTTTAAATAATTTTTTTCTCCGAATCTATTGATTATACAAACTTCTAGGTAATCTTAAACGCTTCGTAGGGCTTTAGAACACTCGAAAATAATAATAACATTATTCAGATCGTTAACAATTTTGCGTAATTCGGTTTTTCATTTCAAATTGTCGACTATATGACGTATTTCAACATGGCTTTTGACCAACTTCCAGTCGGATTTCGAATTTTTGGGAAAAAGTTTCGAGATCAGCGTTCGAAGACGCGTCGGATGAAAATCCCAACTCGCCTCTCTCTACTTATTTATTTGGTCAACGCAAAAAGTCAAGGTAACCTTCTAAAATCAAACCTTGATAGTGAAACTGCATGATTTGTGCATGAGATGCATAATTGTTTATCTCAAATCACTTTCTTGTTTATCATTGAAATTAATATCTTTTTTAACACGTGTAAGAACTCACTAATCCGCATCTTTTATTCCCATACTATTTTCGAATTCCTCGACTGGCTTTCGTACACTAAGTCGATGCGCGTTTGACTTTGTAACTTCTTCAATAACTTTTTTTTGGAAATATGTTTTAATTAAATAATGTTCATAAATCTTATCAAAATTTATTTTATACGTGCGTTTTTTTCGAAATTTTTCTTATTTCGAAAGATAAGAGATATTCAATTATTCGAAGGTCTGTAAATTTCGAATGTATGTTTTTTTTCGAACGGCATTATGTGCATTAAAATATTCCACTATTACACTACAATTCTATATAAAAGTTTTGAATTCGAATGGAGGTGGTCGAAACCACACCTATATTTGAAAACCATCTAATATTTCAAAAACCAGATTGAATTCTTAAAAACGGACAACGGGTTCTTAATCTACGTCCAAAAATCTATCCGAACATGGAATTTCAAAAAATTCGAACGATTCAAAAAGAAACTATGGACAGTTGAATATCTTCAGTTTCATGTCATTTCATTTAACTAAAAAAAGTTTTTGAAACACAAATGTGAATATTATTACGAATTTCGAACAGATATATGTTCAAAATGTATCAATTCTTACTAATTCGAGCATTCCGAATCGAACTGTGTAGTCAGATTAGCGATTGAAGGTCGTTTTCGAAAAATGGAAATTTTAAAATACCGTATATTTAATATTTTTAAAATGAGTCGTTTGAGATAATTCAAACATGTCTATAGGCTATTTAGAATTTTCTGAATCCGATTCTGTACTTAAAATGATCATTTTCGGACTCTTAGACAGTTTTTATTTTAATTAATTCAAATAAATATCGACCTTGAAAAGCCGAGAGCCTAACTTTTTTAAAAATAAACTACCTAGTTTGTTCCTTTTGAAACCTTTTAAAGTGTAGTCTGTGATATCAATGATTGTGTGGTATTATTTATCACTTAATTAGCTCAATTATACAAGCCAATTACCTATTTTCCTTTTAAATTCGAAGTAAATTCGTGCAAACTCCTAAGATTCCGTAATCCGTAATTTAGTAATTTTTGACAATAACAATGTAGGAAGTGAATGAGTGACTTGAGTGTTTCTTCGTGGTTTCTTCTAATAATTTGCTATAAATAACAGCCAGTGTAAATAATTGAGTAGCTAAAGTGTTTATACAAGCACTATAAGTGTTCCTACAAGCATTGTTAAGGTATGTGATAAGATTAACAAGCATAGGAAGCGTAAAATGGAAAGAATTTAGGTACCTAGGTACCAAAATTATTTCAATTTTACGCTTCCTATGCTCAGTCACAAGTTACGAACCAGACTTTAACTATGGTAATTAATGTCAATTATGGGTGATTTTAACTAGGGAAATTAAGGCCAATTATGGTGGGGCCATAGAAGTTAGTGACTTTAACTAGGTTAATAAATGCCTATTATGGTGGGGCCATAGAAGATAGGTAGTGACTTTAACTAGGGTAATTAATGCCAATTATGGTGGGGCCATAGAAGATAGTGACTTTATCAGTTAACTAGGGTAATTACTAATTAATACCAATTATGGTGGGGCCATTGAAGAGAAGTGACTTTAACTAGTGTAATTAATGCTAATTAATTATGGTGGGGCCATAGAAGATAGTGATTTTAACTAAGGTAATTAATGCCAATTATTGTAGGGCCATAGAAGTTCTTATTTTATTTCTTTTATAATTTGTTCATTATTTTTTTTCATATTAAATCAACTAATGTCAATATTATTTACAGAATCCAGTTCAACCACCCTGATCAGCAGCCCTACTGACTGGTTTGTCTGCAGTTTCCCCTCCAATTTCCCCGGATTTTGATGGTGAGTTATTTTAATTATAGAATAGAAAATAGTGATTTTAACTAGGGTAATTAATGCCAATTATGGTGGGGCCATAGAAGATAAGTGACTTTAACTAGGGTAATTAATGCTAATTAATTATGGTGGGGCCATAGAAGTTATTTACTTTTACTAGGGTAATTAATGCTTATTAATTATGGTGGGGCCATAGAAGATAGTGATTTTAACTAAGGTAATTAATGCCAATTATTGTAGGGCCATAGAAGTTCTTATTTTATTTCTTTTCTAATTTGTTCATTATTTTTTTTTCATATTAAATCAACTAATGTCAATATTATTTACAGAATCCAGTTCAACTACCATGATCAGCAGCCCTACTGACTGGTTTGTCTGCAGTTTCCCCTCCAATTTCCCCGGATTTTGATGGTGAGTTATTTTAATTATAAGTCATAAAGTAGATAATTATGAGTCTTAAATAGATAAATTTCATTAAATTGATTATAATCTTTATTATAAATCATAATTATTATTATAATGCTCGTTACCGTCCACCCACCAGTTATAACCGTATTGTATTTCCCCTGGTGAGTCTGTGAGTTTGCATTTCACATTTCTAAAGTTCTTTTTTTCTTGCAGGTACAATGCCGAATTGTGGGAAGACGAAATGTCCTCTCAGTGAGAAGGTCTTGTGGTCGTTGCCTCCCCACACGCAGCAAGTCCACGGATTTGACAAAACAGTAGCCACAAGAAGACAGTATGGTTTGACGATACCGCCGAAGCACAAGATGGGAGAGGAGAATGACATGGGAGAGAGAGGAGAATGACATGGGAGAGAGAGGAGAATGACATGGGAGAAAGAGGAGAATGACATGGGAGAAAGAGGAGAATGACATGGGAGAAGAGAATGACATATGAGAGGAGAGTAGCATAGGGAAAGAGACTGACAGGGGGAAGAGGGTGAAAATATTGTCTTGAGGGAAGAGATGGCCATGGGGGAAAGGAATAACAAGAGGGAAAAGATTGTCATTGGAATAAGAATGACAGGGAGAAAGAGTTTGTCATCAGAAGGGAAAAGAATGACAGATAAACATAGAGTAAAATACATATAAAATAATCATTTTTATATATAATATAATTATCTTTAGCCTTTCTTTAAGAAATAAACAATAAAACTGATCATATATGTTGTTTACTTCATAATATCCTTCGTTTTTATCATTTGAGGTCTTTAAGGCATCTGTTAGGTAGTCTAATCTCTTCATTTTTCTATTTTGTGAGTGCAGTCATAGGTACTTGTGTCTTTTTCAGTCACACTCCTTGGTAAGTGACTGCATTCATGGAGTAGCTTTTCTGCATCATTGTTCATGGAGACACTTTCCTTTTTGGCTCCTTACATCATTTCTTAAAAAAAAATATCTCTACATCACGACAGCACCTCTTTCCATCATGCAAGATATTTTTTTTTTGTTATATAGTAATTTTTTGTAAAAAAGACTAACTTTTTTTTTACAAGAACTAGGCAATTTAGTCGACTTTGAGGAAGAAGGTAGACAAATGTGGCATTTGGTAGACTAAAATGTCGACCAAATGCCATCCCAAGTCGACTTAGTGCCTTGAGTCGACTAGTGACCATCGATTTGGTCGACTAAATGTCCGATTCATCTCTAAAAAAATTCCTTATTAATTCATCTGTCTGATTTCTTTCTTTATCCCACAATTCCTTTCTTATATTTTGCAAAATCCTTAGTTGCTGTTTCAACACCTTCTATTTTGAACGGGGTACTCCATCAATGGTGATTGGTCCAAAATGATTAGTTCTGGTAACACATTTTCAATCTTATCAGTTTTTGGTAAATCATATAATAATCCTGGTTTCCTCTCCAAAAACTTGACTGTGTAATCTTTCTTGGCCACATTTGTAACCCTTCCAACATATGACAGATTTCCTCCAAACACAACTAAGTAATATTTTTCTTCTTTAATAATTCCTCTAAGCCTCAAATATTTTCTCTGATCAAATCTTGCATGACCTTCCCCTTCATTGCTATCCTCTTCATCTGATGTGCTGCTACAAATAGGCTGAAAATCCCCTTCATCAATATCAGAACTGGAACTAGAGGATTCCTTTCTTGTCCTTTTCACACCTTTTTTGTTCACAACTTTAGCATTCTTCATTTCAAGCTTCAAGGCAAAGGCATCTCTATATTGAGGTATGGTCAAGACTTCAATATTTGGCTTGAATCCTCTATGAGGCTGTTTTTCATGTTTCTAGCTTCAAAATTACAGACTTTACAAGAGAGTTGGCGGAAATTGTAATCCCACTTTTTGAAACCATTTAGGACCCCCCAAAAAATTAGCATTCAGTAATTATCCTATCATAATTAGTTAATTAAAGCTAATTATGATAACTTTACTGCTTCTTAAAGAACGAAACCTGATCTTTTCAATGATGCAAACGGTTTTTCAAAAAAAATATGTTTTCATTAACAAAAGAGAGTGCAACGAATCACCCCAGATCTCATGGGTGCAACGAATCATCCCGGGTGACGCTAGATCAAACAACCATCAAACAAATTGAAAGAAAAATATTTGCTTGAAATAATAGCTATAACTGCTTTTCTTGATATGCCTTTATCTGTATTAGTTCAAATCCGTACCCAGTAATCTTGATTCAATAGCGCAGAAGTTTCAATCAATGTTCATTCTTCTATACATCATCTTCTCTCTGATATACATTTTGTCTTGAAAGCTGTTTTCTCCTGGTTCCTTATATAAAAGCGTAAGCAGATATCGCTTACGCTTTTAGATTAATTACTTTACATAATTCTCAGTATCATTTAACAAGTTTAAAATTCAACAACCTTTTCTTCTACGAAAGATGCCTCCCACAAGGGTGTTCTTCATCTTGCCAGATTTTTGAAAAAATTTGTGACTGCTTGCATTACATTTTTAACTAAGCTTTATAAAGAAAAAACGTAGTAAAAGTCTTAGACGATTTTCTGTTCATTGGAGATTCCCTATCAGAATGTAAGAGAATTCTAGATACTTTCACAAATTTGTGCTCGCATATTGGTGTTCCGCTTGCATCACTAAAAACAGAAGGTCTAACACAAAATCTAGTTTATGAATATGTTTGCAAAACTTTCTAAAGATAAATAAATGTATCTTTTATCTTCTTCAGAGAGATAAATGCACTCTAAGAGAAATAAAGTCTATTATAGGAAAATTACAATTCGCTACTTCCGTAATACCTGTAGGTAAATACGTGTTTTTTGAAAAGGTTGTATGATTTCCACTATTGGAGTTGCAAAACCTTGTTTTAAAATAAGATTAACTCCTAATATCAAAGAAGATTTAATAGTTTAGCTAAAGTTCTTGAATACTGATAATGGTGTAACTGAACTTTCTGAACGATAAATCCACTCTCACAACTTTCATATGTATTCGGATAGCTCAAAAACAGGATATGGTGCTACATTCTTATCAAGCTATTTCTATGGATCTTTTCTTTCTGAATGAAAATCGTTCGGCATTCAATTTTTTGAGCTATACCCTATTTACCTCCTAATAAATATCTTTAAGAAAGATTTGGAAAATAAATTAGTTATTTTTCATTGTGACAATATGAATCTATCGTAAAAATAATTAATAAACCATCTTCAAAAGACCCTCTGATAATGAAACTTCTGAGACCAATGATCTTGACCATGCTCTGCTTTAAAGGGGCAGTAAACTTTGTAAAAATATGTCATTTGTTCTAATAAAACGATTGCTTAGTAAGAATAAAGCATTCATGTAGAATTGTAATGTTCAATAAAATCTAATAATGGAAATATATCAATTTATATATAATTAATTTCTTAACTAATACTAACGGTGATGGCGCCACAATCGATTTCGCCATCTTGTAAGCAAACAAATGGAGATAAGTTTCTATCTAGATTCTAGCTTAAGTGAAGAGTTGGCTTTATTTTTAAAGTAATGCTTTCTTGTCTTGAATCTTTTAACCATTTTAACGCAAAAAAAAGGTTAATTACTGCATACATAAATTAATATGAAAACAACAAATATAGTCACGTACATACTAATGAGTGGTAATACTTCCGCTAGGAGTCGCTAATTTTATTATATACTTTTTATATGAACATTTAAAAAAAAAACGAGCATTCAAATATTACATAATTAAATATTCTGAATCGATTTAAAAAAAATTTGTGATTGTTTGATTTTAAGTTTACTATCCCTTTATCATATCATTTTGGTCCCCTCCAAGCAAATTTTTTTATTGCTTGAATCAACGAGGCTAGTGTTTCTTATCATTTTACTGCAAACCCCATATTATTTGATAACATATTTTTAATTTCATATGATTTTAAAGACTTATATAATCCAAACTTTACAAAACCTACTTCACTTCCGACTTTCTAATATCAGTCTGAAGAAAAAGAATATGCACCATTTCTTTTGATTGTCAACTAGGTATTAGGTTTAATAAATCCATTTAATATTCGTGTAAAGGTATAAAATTGAATGAACTTATAATAGAAACGTTTATATACTTTAGGAAACAATAAATATCTAAAATAAAGGCCAAAAATGCATGGTTTGTTTATAAAATTGAAATTTTAATCTAAACAAAGAGTGTACAATCTTCTTATTGAGCATCAGATTAGTGATTCGCTCAATTGTTGCTCACATAGTATTAAAAAACTTTAAAAACAAATTATAAAATATATACTGAACCAAATTGTATGCGGTTTGCAGAATAATGATCGTAGACCTTAGTTCTATAATATTATGTTATAAACTCATTTTTTTCCCGGAGCCTGGGGAGCCTGCTTCAACAATTACAAATTACAGTTCTTTCCTTCGTTCTTTTGAAAATTTCATTGTTATTAATTCTAGAAATGTTAACGTAAGCCAAAATTACCAATTCATTCAAATACTATCGCAAACTATATTGTTCACTTATGGAAATCAAATATGAAACTAACTTCAATAAGATCTCACCTTTCAGCAATCTCCTATATATTCATAAAATTCAAAGGTTTAATGAACCAAGTGATGCATTTTTTATAAAGCAACTTCTTAAAGGCGTTAAAAGATCAGATATACAATACAATTCTTCCTTGCTACCCATTAGTAAGACTCTTCTACACAGTATGTTAAATAACTTTAATATTTTCTTGCATAATCATTATGATTTTTATCTCTATAAGTCTCTTTTTCTGTTATCATATTATTGTTGTCTAAGAGCAGTTGAAGCAGTTCATTCTAATTCATTATTACATACTATTAAATTCGAACAAATATTCTTCAAAAGCTATGGAAATAAAGAATCCCTTAATTTAAAATTCTTATCTTATAAACATTATAAAAATACCTCTAGTTTATCAACTACATTCGTTGTCAGATAGATGATACTTATATAAGCTTGAGAGAACCTGCCCCAGGCCATTGTACATCAACCGAACTAAAGGCCTTGTTACACGGCGCGAGTTACCGTCGTGACAGTGGACAGCAGCTGTCCCACTGTACTCGCATGCCACTATCTCAATGTTCATAGTATTGAATTTCCATGTCAGTTACTCGACTTTCACACTGCTGTGCGAGTAGCTGCACTACAGTATAACTTGCTTGGCCAACTCGCACCGTGTAACAAGGCCTTGAGGCACGAGTTACTCGCATTGAATTCAGCAAGGTTATAGAGCAAAGCATCACAATCCTTGGTCTGAAATCAAAGAGATACAATACTCAGGGTACAGGAACATAAACGGGTATAGTACGTAGTAGACGACACAAAAATATGACGTCACCACAACAACATATTTCTTGTTTGTGACTGAGCGGCTCATAATTCCTCGTATTTGCATGTTAATTTCGAGAAGTTTGAAGCCATTTTATAAGGGTTTCGTGCAAAAGAAAAGCGGAAATGGCGATTGAACCCTTAAAGGGGGGGTGCGGGTAATTTTCATATGAAATATTTTAACATAATATGATAGATAAACATTTATTAGTTACAAATATGAAATATTTCGGTTCAATTCACAGTATTTTTAGAGAAAATAGATTTTTTTATTAGTTAAAATAGGCTTATGAAGTTATGCGATAGTCCGGTAGATGGCGCTACAACTGCAATGTTTACAAATATCACCAGATTATGTAAACAAAAAATAGTATCCTGATTGAAACTCGAATGAATGATACAGAAATATGGCGTCATATGTATAGTTTATGACCCAGTGTGTATTATTCCTCGTATTTGCATGTTAATATTGTATTGTTAACTTCTTTTATTCATATATAAGAATTAGGGTATTAATTTCTATTAAACTTTACTACCTACGGCCTTCGACTAAAGAACCTAAACCAGCAGTTTACAAATTACAGTGAACCTTGCAGACAACCAGGATACAGTAACCTGTACCTTGCAGACAACAGAGTTGAGATTACAGTGCTAGGTAAGTTGGCAACAGTTAAACCCAAGTTCCTATTTTTTTTTCAGGCTCATAGTCCTAACATCTTACTCAGCCTCACAGGCTCACTGATGATCCTAGGTTACTAGGTACATTTCACCCTGTAGTCTTGTAGATACTCTCTAGTCTCAGTACTTCATATGAAACTCAGAAACTGAAACATATAATGATATCAGAGGACAGAGTCAGATTATTATTATGCTGCCAGACACTAGACAGTCTAAGACAGATAGGTAGGTTACCTAGGTAGAAGCACTGTGCACACCCAGTGCCCAAACTACAGCAACTGGTAAACAGTAACTGTTCTCCAATAAATCCTCAATTTTGGCTCTTGATTTTGTTCCTACTTCTCAGTAAAATTCTGTCTTAAATTCATTTGAATATAGAAGAAAATAATGGATTGTTCACACAGAAAATAGGAATAGTCTCATATTTTAATTATTTTTAATATTTTCACCAGGTAATATTGCATGTCTAAACTCGCCATTTTAATGGCGAGTTTGAGACAGTCATTTTGGAGTTTATGAGACATACTATTTTACTTGGTATTTTCATACTGGGTCACTGGTTTAGACGGTAGCCAACCTGCGGAATATGGAAAAATTTTACAATTTCTGTGCAAACAAAACAATCTTTGATATCTTCCTTTATTTTAGTAATTTAAATGAATTTTACTTAGTTGAATCCATTTAAATTATTAAAATATTGGAAGAAATCAAAGATTGTAAAAATTGTAAACTGTGTTTACCACTTCCTACAGTCTTAAGTAAATTGCTGCCCTTGAATTTCTAATTGCGGCCCTCTCAAGAAAGTCTCTAAAAACTGCTGAACAGTTGAACATAATTTTTATCGAAACATTTCTGTAAATTATAGCTAAATTCAATTTAATGTGTGTTTTGAAACTGATAATTTTATAGGTGTTCTGTAAGTTTACAATCGTTAGAAACTTAGATGCCACAGTTAGCTATTGTGTCGCAATTTACCTGCTTTATAGGTTTTACCCCTACCCGACCTTCTGTTTTTCATTTTGAAAATATGTACATTTACCTTCATTAACCACTGTGTATTATTGGTGATGTTTTTGAAAGATTCTTTGCAAGCAGATGCTCATTTACTTCTATATCTGCATGTTGATTGAACAGAAAAAAGATTTTTGAGAACAAATTATACATTTTATACAAGCTGTTTCATTAAAATTGATCAATATCTCTAGTTAGTAGATTTTATCCTGTTTTCATTACTTTGAGAGACTGAAATTGAAACTTCTTACCAAAAGTGTAGTGGTAATTACTACCTAATTCATAAATATGCTTTGTAAATTGTTCATAGCTATTTTGTTTACAAAAAATATTATATCCTCTAGTTAGATGAGTGACATCCAAATTGAAGTAACTTATTTTTAGACAATATCAGAGAGTCAGACCAGTTCAATCAGTCAATTTGAAATAAATCTCCACTACAACTAATTCCTAAATTACACTTAATTGCAATTCAAGCAGATTTTATTATTATTATTAAGTGGGCAGTTTTGTTTCAGTTAGTGCATCTAATTATCAATTAATCTCAAAATTTGCGAATAACTATATTTATACTTTTCTCATTGTTGCACAATTCATTTCCTATAAAAAATTTATATCAAAAGTCAGGTAAACAATAATTCTCCTTTTCTATTTCCACAGGTATCCTCTTAAGACAACATAGCAGACTGATGCCTGATTACTCACCATACATCACAGCTCACTGTTGCCTGCACACTGGTTATTCAACTCATCACTGGAGAACTTGATCCCCTAATCACAATTGCATCAAAATTTATAGTTTCCCAAAATTTAATAGTATCATGTGTTGAAAATAAATGGTAGCGATAAAGAAATTGAGTAAAGCACAAAAAATAGCTAGATAATAGATACATTCTAAATTAAGAAATTTTAACTTTAATATTACTGTTAATAAATAAAATGGAACTTTGCTAATTATACAGTTTATATAAATAGCTATCATCTTTTTTTTTTGTGAAAAATTGTTCAACAATAACTATCAATCATTAGGAGTCTATTTATGAATAGTTATTATACATTTTTAAATTTTTGCATTACTGTTCATATTCAAGGATTTTCTATCAATAAAGTTACCATATGTATATGCTAGTTTTATTAAACAATACAAATGTGACAAGCTTTCAAATATTAACTATTTCCTTAAAACATTACAGGAATAAGATTTATTTTCTAACAATTAATCCCATGATCAGAACATGCTTCATAAACTTTAAAAAAACAGTTATAAACCTACTGAATATTCCTTAGAATTCACAGAATTGTAATGGTTGATTAAATCAAGATAAAATAACACAGGTTTGTTGATTCATCTTAATATGTGAACTAAATGGAACAAATACTTTGTAGAAATTCAGAGATATCTTCATTTAATGTCCAAAATGACAATAAATGGAATTTTTGAAGGAGGAGAGTAAATTGTTATGATCTTTATCTTATACATATTTTTTGCAATATGCATCTCTTTTAAGAAAAGTTGCAACCCTTAGAAAATGTAATAATAGTCTCAATCTTGGATGTAAGTATACTGAGGACAGATATTTGAATTCTCAATTCACAGTTAGTAACCCAAAAAGTTTCCTTATTGTAGATGCAGAAACATTTTTTAAATGTCACATATTTCATTATATGTATTTTAACTCTATGAGTGATGCCATTGAAAATCATTTCCTCCGAATATTTCCTAATGCAAACTTCACCAGCCATGAAAGATGTACTTTTTAAGAAGAGAATAGAGTAGATAATTAAATATTTTGCAGATTTCTTCACTGGGAGTTACTAGGGCTGAAGCATTGGAGCTAATTCTCTCTGTAGTTCATTTTCCAACTTACTTTGTATTATCAACATAGCAGTGTCTCCTTCTACAAATACTATTTTTTACCTGAAAATGAATTTAATTGGGTGTTATCTGTTATCTTGCAAAAATGTTAAACAATATATATCAAGTACTCTCAAAAGATCATAATTGAGGTAGGGTAATAGATCAATAGTATCTACTCAATATGAAGATGCCAAAGAATTTGATTAAGTAGCTACTAAAATTTGTTCAAAGAGGAAACATATGCTCTTTTGTTGATATGAAAATTTATATAGCTAATAAGAATTTGTATGTATAGGCCAAATCTCATAATTACCTCTCATATCAAGTTATTCTGAACATTCATCTTGCCAGGGAAATGAATACTTTCCTTCAAAGAATGCTTGAAACTCAGTCCTTCATAACTCTCTCCCAAGTCCCTTCTTGCAACAATGGCTGAATCTGAGAAATATAATTATGAAACGATTAAAATCTTATCAGAATGCTACTTAATATAATTCTTTATAAAAAAATAATATTATTATGAAATTATATCTAAATTTGGCTGCCAGGTGCAGATTTTCCACTTCAAGGAAATCATAATTATATTTGAGACATTTAAATTCAAATTTCCTTTTTCTCCTTGGAATGTCTACTTAGTACTTGGCTGGAACCTTTGTGCTCACTTTGAAACCTGGAGACTCTAAATAGTATATTTAAGAAGACTAAGGTAAGAGTCTTAGGTTGGCTAGTTCCTAACTTCCTACAAGGCTACAAATATCTAATCTACTAGAATCACTAGACTGTACAGTCTGTAATGTACTAGAGTCTAGTGACTAGTCTATACTCTATGGAACACAGTTCCATGTTCTAGAGGCTGGAAAATTGTGAGCCAATTTTTGAGCCAAAATTTCACATAAATTCTGAGCCAAGCCAATTTGGCTCATTATTTGATGATTTCAAGCCAAAATTAACATGGGAACTGTGAAACATAGGAATTAATTCAAAATTTCAATTCAATTAGACATATCTGAGTTTTGACCTTTTGAAATAAAATAAAATTTAAACCAATTAATTGGCTTTAACTGACATACAGACAGTCACATACAATGATACATTGAAGAAGAAGCTAGACTATTAACTTATTAGTAGGTACCTATTCATAATTCAGGTAATCAACCTTAGCACAATAGGTAGGATATGCTTTTTTATGGTTATTTCACACCTCTTGTTTAAATGGAAACAAATATTGCCTTTCTTAGTTGAAACATAAAAGTTTGAGATTAAATATTTTTCATGATATAGAAGGCTAACAAACTAGGTAGTAGGTAGTTAGTTTATAATTAGGCAAATTGGTAGGTACTAGGTATGTAGAATATAGCATAGGTTTTATGTAAGTCCTAAGCTAGTGTTACTGTTACCTAATTACCAGTTACCAACAGCAGCTACTACTACTACCTAACTGTTAGCCTTAGGCCCTTAGGAAGCTTCTTGTTTCAGACGATAACATGAAAGTAACAGTTATGGAACTCAAGGAAGGAAGGTAAGGTAGATAGGAAAAATAAACTCACTTACCCAGAGTGAAAATCAATTTCTGAAGTAGGAAATGGCTGAAGTTGAGGCCTCGAGGGATTGAAGCTTCAGTATTAAACGAAATTTCTGTGTCTGTCTACTGATGAAATAGCCTAATAGGTAGCCTAGTCAAAATTGTAGAAATCTTCCGGTTTAAAATGGTCCAATGGTGGAGACAGCATATTTTCGAATTCTTCTTAGAGATTGAATGGAGTCCAATAAAATAACGTCACTTCTAAGTTGAAGGTCTAACCCCAACTGGCAACAATATCAAAAAACAATATCGTTTTTGTTTCAAATTTCAATGGGAATCTTTTGAAATATCAGCCTAGTTTTGACTTCACTGAGCCTGAAGGGCAGTTTTTTATTATACATTTTCTAATCATTGGCATTTTACAATAATTAAAGAGGTACCTAGGCACGAATTTCAGTCAGTATCCAAAACCGCGCAGCGTGGTAGGTAGTAGGTATTTGATAGGTATGCAGATACGCACATAAACACGATCTAACTTGTTTACATAAAATAAAAATTCTACGAAGCTTGTGCTATTTGACACCAGGTGGCGCATTCCTAATTTTAATTAAATACTATTTCTTTAAATAGATTTTTCCCAGACGAACAAAATATGTCATAATACATAATTAATTATGCTGATTCCAATAAAACACATTTTAGCTAATGTTTGATTTTACCCGCACCCCCCCTTTAAAGTTGAATATATAGATATAATTCAGGTGTGTTTTTATTGTTTATTTCTTTAACTTATCTATAAAAAATCGGATCTTGAAAATATGCCTAAAATAGTACTAGTTAACTGCTAAATTGTAGTTCCTATGAGAAACAAATAAGAAAAAAAAATTGAAATACAATTTAACCAATGCCTAGTTAGCAATTGATAAGAAATAATTAAATTTAAAAGTGACTAAGTTTAAGTAGGTTTTCCCAAGTTTCAAAGTGTGGTCAGAGTCACCATTTTCAGTCACCCGGTGGTCACGTCAAACTATAGATTCAATCAGCTGATTACCATACCCTATGTTACTGTATCCTGACAATACTCACTCCTTTCGAATTGGACGTGCAACAGACTTGGCAATGAGTGGAACACCTCATGAAATAATAAAGGAGAGAGGTAGATAGTCAAGCGACGCTTTCAACAAATACATAAAACAAACAACATTCAGGTTCCCACTTTGCCCATGAAATTAGGGACAAAGTGTTTGGGGAGTCAGTCCACTTCTGCTATGTGGACTTTGGCATCTACGACTCCCCTCATTTTTTCCCTATTCTGTAAATTCTTGTTGTTAGTTATTTTTGTTGTTTAGGTAGTATGTATGTACCTATTTACTTTTTAATCTGTCTTAATTTAGTTAATTGAATTGTTAATCAAATTGTTGATTGAAATCATAGTTAAAAAATTAATTAAAAATTTAAATTCCCATATTGTTATTTAAAGTTCTCGCTCTAAATTATTTTAATTTTTGTAAGGATATTAAAAATATTTGGAAACATATCGAATTGAAAAAACTATTACCATGGAAATGTCTCGAAGTCTTGTTATATAGACGAAACTAACTGAAACGTGTCGATAAATAGAGAGTGGCGATACAAGGAGCGCTTGTTCTACATAGGTATTAACTTTTTGGTCATTTTAAATTAACATGAAAGTATTAAATCATGAATAATCCCGTCCTTCAATAATAATTTGATGCTAGAAAAATAAATATCAATAATATAATATGCTGTAATATCTTAATTAATAATTTTTTATAGGTATTAATAGCATTTTAGCATTCTAAAAAGAGCCAAAGTTTGGCGGGAATAGAAAGAGCTAGTAAGTGCTGTGATTTATCAGAGTACTGACTTTTCCTATCAAATCTCATCATAATAATTGTTCTATTTCAAGTTGATAAACATGAGTTTAGACCGAGTTGAAGGGAAAAAGAGTGGACATTACCTTTATGTTGAAGCTTTAGATCCAGTTTATACATATAAACTGGTCAAATCAAAATACCTAATATGTAGTGTGAAAAACTGTGGCGTCACGGGAAAGATTTTCAATATTGGGGTGAGGAACCTAGATGGTTCATATGGTACCAATTTTAGGAAAAATGGTGACCATAACCATCTAGGAAAGGCAAACGTGAAAAATATTCTTGAAATTAAAAATGCAGTCAAGTCTGAGGTTAGGGGTAATCCAATGAAACCCCTGCAAGATTGTTTCAATGACGTAATTGCGAGGTGAGTTTTATTTCCTAATTACATATCACATATGTACCAGTCTGTATTTGGTGCAAAAAATCCCACCTAATTTTTCAGAAAGCTGAAAAAATTCACCATAAACCATGTATAAAAGTATGTCAGTTGAAGCTACCTAATTAGGTAATTGGCTTAGATTTGAAATGGTCAAATCTCAGATATGTCTAATTGGCTTTAAATTTCAAATTATTTCCTATGTTCCCATGTTAATTTTGGGCCTTGGCTTGAAATCTTCAAAAAATGAGCCAAATTGGCTTGGCTCAGATTTTTTGTGAACCATCTGAAACATGGGTTTATGTCTCATAATCTCTCTATTTGTCTCTCCAGCTCTCTCAAAACTTCATCAAATTTCTATACATAAATTACATAATGGTCTAATAGGTAATCAAAAATTCTTTCCCAAATAAGACCTTCTCTACTCAGTCTACTGAGTCTACTCTAGTCTTTACCTACCCACTATCTAAGACTAAACATACACAAAATTAAATTATTGTACTGGATTATTGGATAATGGATAGCTAGCTTATACCTAATCCGGGCTAATCATATATCTAACTACCTATTTAGTTAGGTATTACTCTATTAAATATGGCGTTGTGGGTTAAAAGCAAGCTTTTAGACCCAGTCTGGAAAAGATGCAATCATGCATGAAGTTGTGATATTTATCCAGCGACTATTGATGCCTTGAAATTTAAATTAGTCTCCTGAATTATCTGGTTACAATTTTCCAATTAATTCCTATGTTTACATATAATTTTTAGAAATTTGAAAATAATTAAAAATATCTGAAGAGAAATTGCCCCAAAAATTAAATATCTATAATAATCTGGAGACTAATTCGGCATGCTTTACAGACTGATTTGAGACTAATAATTTATTCTTTTTCCCTACTAAACTGAGAGTCTGAGGGTGTCTCTTCTCCCATACTTAATTTTAAGTTTCTTCATTAAATAAGTAGGCTAGTAGCTAATATCACATCATTTTATTAATTTACGAACTTGAACGAACGGTGAACCTACCGTATGATGTGTTTTTTTATTAAGTTAGGTAGCTGGCTAGCTACCTGCCTTGGCTAACCCAGCCTAGACTCAGGCCAGTCTGTATTTGCTGCACAAAATTCCACTGACTTTTTGAAAAAGCTGAAAAAATCCACCATAAATATCCAGTAATTTGGCTGATCCACCAACATTTTAGTTTTACCCATTTTTCCACCAAAAATTGATGGTAACTTAGGAGTAAATAGGTGAAAATCCACAGACTTTGCCAGAATATTATTTTCAATGGAGAAAAATTCCACCGACATGTCGGTGGAATTTATCACAAAATACAGACTGGGCCTAGAGTAACTGGTAAACTGTTCTCCAAGAAATCCTTTATAATAGCTTTTGTTCTCAGTAAAGTATATATGTAATTAATTATAGGAGAAAATGGATCTTTCCCATTTATTTGACCCATAGCAAATTTAATTTAAATAAATTTGTTTAGATAGGTATGTAATTTTATCCATATAATACAAAAACCATAACCATTTACTGTAGAAACTAATACTTTTCAAGATATGAGGGTTTGAAGTTATTTATTTCATCATTTCCCTGTATTAGGTACTGAAGGATTGAGAACTTTGATAAAACTAGTGCACTGTTTTCATGCTTCTTGGTCATTGATAGCTGTCATCATGTCATGTAGTTTGTTGTATCTGCTAGTGGCTACCTAGTTTGTTGTACTGCACACTAAATGATTAAGTAATGACATGGCAGGAGTATGGAGGGTGGCATGCCCCCCATTACATATATATCAGTATTTAAGTAATAGATTGAAAATATCACTGCAACTGGAAATATTCTATAATTATTTCGGTGGGCGTGTCGCCCCCGAACCCCTCGCTACACAATCGTGAAGTGTGCAGCAGTGCTGCGGAGTCCGTGCTGTAGACGGTGCATAAAATGTTTGACTCGGACTCATATATTTTGAATTTATCGACTCCGACTCTATTATATAGAATTCCACCGAATCTGACTTCAACAAGCAGTTTTAGTTTTACAATATTACAATAACAAGTAATATAGAGTCATTTCAGTGTTTAGACTTTAAATATTGATTTAATGTATTGCTATGAGCAGTTATTAGTTCTTATAAGATATCTAACATGATGAACAACAAATTAAATGGATATAAATTTGTGTGACTTATATCTAGATCTTGGAGTCGGAGTCTGTACAAATTTTCGACTCCTGACTCGACTCCTGATTCCGACTCCACTAAAAATATTTCACTCTGACTCCACAGCCCTTGTGTGTGGTACAACAGACTCCTTCACAGTTTCATGTGAAAATATAAATGTTTTAGTACCTAATTTAAATGAAAATACGAGTTTTTTTCAAAGTTCTCAATCCTTCACTAATATATAAGAAATAAATAACTTTAAACCTATATATCTCAAAAAGTATTAGTAGTAGTATCCTATAGAACAAAAAATCAATAGGATCATCAAATAGGAAAGATCTGAGGAAATTAAGGAGTGTTTACACAGAAAATGTTAAAAATGTCCCATTTTCTGCAGACTGGTGACTAACTAATTAATGAATCAACTTCCAATCAAATGATTATTTTCACATAGTAATAGTAGTAATAGTATAATATTACAACCATGTTACAGAGTATGTCAGTTGAAGTCAACTAATTGTTTTAGATTTCAAAAGGTCAAAATTCAGATATTTGTAATTGGCTCAAATTTCTTAATTAATTCCTATGTTCACATGTTAATTTTGACTTGAAGTCATCAAAAAATGAGCCACAATTGTTTAGTGACTAGGCTCAGAATTTTTCTGTTTCTTTTTTTTAATTTTAATGGGGTAATTTAGCCCCATTCCTAGATAGTGAAACTTGTAATAATACAGGGATGGAGTCTGGAGGTATAATAAAATATTCATTTTATTGAATGTGTAGAAAAGTTTCAGAAATATTAATTGATAGCTACTATTAATTTTTTTCTTTTTATTAATATATATTGATTTATATCTTCGTATCTGTACTACACATTGAATATATCAATATACTAATGTATTGAGTTACCTAGTTCAGATTTTAATTACTTGATTTAAAATAATTTAAGCCAGGATATAATTTTTTTGGATAATTTAAAATAGTCATAATTTTTAAATTACCCTAATTAAATATTTTAATTAAATAATTTATTGAAAATATTCATTATATTTTCCCAACCAGACCGCTAACCTTACCTTAGGTGCGCTATATCTCATCAAATTTATAAGGGTTTTTGAATTTGTTGCCCAAAGTGTCCTTGACGAAAATTTTATTCGGTAGATTTTCTTGCAACAAATCGATTAAAATTCCTTTGGCGAGATTTCCAGACTCGGGTATAAACACCATGTGTTGATACCTAGTTACATAGAGATTAATTCAAGATCTCCCTTATAGATTTCATAGTGGGCTCATATTTGTCTTAGTCTTGGAAAAATGTTTGTTTTGTTTTTGTGAGTGTTAAACTCAGATGAACAGACATTTTATTTTTAGCTCTTTTTGAGGACATCGAGCCACTGAAGAACTAAGTTAGGATATCCAAAGTAAGGGATGGGACAAATTATAGCTATTGGCAACTTTGATAATCATAGATGTTGTGTTGCAAATTCTAAATATTTCACAAACATTGATCGAATTTGCTTCCTCTTTTAGTATTTTCTAAGAAAGGTTTTATTTTTAAATTAATATCATGTATTTAATTTTTTTACTGTAATATTCATATAATAATTTATTTTATGTATTTTTCTAATAAAAATATATTTTATTTTTGTATACTAAGTAAAAATGAATGTTCCCTTAAGGGCACCGTTCCCAGATTTCGAAAAGTTTTTTTATTATAGGTTGTGAAACTTTGTACACATTAGAATATGTTTTTGTGTCTTGACATTTTTTCAATTCGACCCATAGAAAACGAGTTATTCGAACTTCGAACAAATTTCAAACAGTGTGGAACTTAATAAATGGATACTACAAATTGTAGCTATGACATTATGTTTTTTTGCATTCGATTCTCTACAAACTGTGGAAGCGTTTTTTTTTATTTTTCGGATTGGCTCTAGTATTATTGAAATTTTTAGTGAAACAAAAAAAAATTAAAAAATTTAAATTTAAAAATTCAATATTTTGATAAATAATTCGAAAGTTAAATAAAACTCTTCCAGAGTTTGTAGAGAATTCTGGGGAAAATCGAATGCAAAAATTGCAATGCCGTAGCTTCAAAATTGTAAACGCCTTAGGTTTTTGAATTAAAAGATTTTTAGATCTCTGAACTAATAGAAAATCCCATTCAAAGTTTGATAATCTGACACGCTGCATATGACTCCTGTGAAGGTTTGCGGGTAACTGAGGGGCATACCTTAGTGTGCATCTGATTAGTGGCACGTTAGATACCAGATATAGCGAGTTGGTTTTTAGAGTACATATTGACTTTTCCCTCTCCCCAGGGAGTTAGAGTAACATAAGAGCTCTGATATTTTGCACACACTATTAGAAGGTTAAAAAGCAACTATTTACACAATAATAATTTTTATCTTTAATTTTGCCATTTTTCCCAGGAATGGTCCCCTTAACTCTTTTTAACTAAGAGCGAATGTCATTTTTTTTATAAAACAAAATGTTATCACTGACTAAAGTCATTAAATTCAGAAGGGACTGGCAGTTTTCAGCCTGGCAGTTTTTCAGACACAGAGATATAGTGTCCCTAAGGTTAAGAGGACAGTCTGGTTGGGGGGCTGGGATTTCTCAATAGTCTGACACCCTATTCATGTGACAATTTTATATATTGTGGTTGTGGGGGCTCTATGTGGAACACAACATTATTTAATACCTTCCAGTTAACAATTCTCAATCAGAATAATACTAACTGGTTATTCCAGTGATCATAATAATAATAACAGTAGGTAATTAGAATTGAACTTAGCTCTGTTAGCGTTATAACTAGTTTAAAAGAGCAATTATAGTTCAGGCTATATAACTATTTCAGTAATGAAGATACCTACTTGGCAATTCAAATGTTAAGATAAGGAGAGACAAAGCTTTGAGATTGGTTGCCTATTGTATTTGTAGAACCTAAAATTATTTACACAAGACAGCCTACCTACAACAAGATAATTATCATACCTATGAATGATAGAACTACCTAAACTTAAAAATGCAGTAGATTATATTTTAAAAGTTGAGGTATGGGATAGCCCCATGTGGTTACCTATCAGCCCAGATAGGTACACATAAAATAATTAGTGGATAAGTGAAATGATTGTAAAAGTTGCTGAATTAAATTCTCATGCACAAATATGACTATAAACCTATTTGTTATTACCTTTGTTCTGATTAGAGCAATACTGAGTTTGACTTTAGCTACTACAGTGCTGTGGTGCACAGGCATCTATTGGGATATGGCTAGTGAGAATTCATTAAGCTTTTAACTCGATACTAGCCCCATGGGCTCTATCCTGAAGCTGTATGTGGTGAATGAAAGAGAAGGGGAGTGGCGTCCTTTGGGCCACAAAATGTAATTTGGATAATGTATTCTTATTTTTTTCGTTTTCGTTTATTTGTTTCGTTTACCATGTTTATCATTTTTTCAACGCTACTGGCTTTTTTAGAGGATAGTGCTAGAGTTATCATCTTCAACTACGAGGTCTTAAATTTTTGTGTTTCGTGGTTTCATTTACTATCACCTCTTCCATCCATGAGTTAAGTCACAGGTGCTCGTGTCTCTTTTCGTCACATTCCTTGGCAAGTGACTGCATTCACGAAGTAGCTTTTCTGTATCCATGAGCTTCATCACTGACAGTGATAAGCGATATGGCCTTTGGTTCCAAAGCAGACATTAAAATCCTTACTAAATGAATTAATTAACTCAATACTATTTTGGATTACTTTTTGAATTGACATATATGGTCTGTGAACAGATGAAGTATTGTAATTAACTATTTCTCCAATGCTTGGTCCCGGAATTGTATTAATTGTATTCCAGAATTAAGTGGCGTTGTCTGTATACTGTGATATGCAGTTAGAAAAGGAATTGAATGATGATTAAATTCTTCAACTATAGTTCTGCAAATAATTGAGATAACAGTATGAGACCATAGTTGACTTAATTTATCCTATAGTTTGTTGTACTGCACACACCTTGATTGTTTAATGACTTGGTTGAGGGGTTCGAGGGCATCTCATAACCCCCAAGGCCTAAACCCAATATATGTACATATATTTTGTGTTATCAGAAATAAACAGAGTAGCTAAGTATCATGTTGACCAAAGAATAGTTATTATCATCGAAGTAGCTAAGCAGACCTTCAATCAGTCTGGTTTGCTAGTGTCAAAAAATATACATTCCTGTTTGTTTTACCTTATTGTGTTGAAAAAAGGTCAAATTTTTGATGAATGTGTCGAGAGGCGAAATTGGTTTAGCCGAAAAGACTTGGTACCATTTGTCGGAGGGTAAGGGACACACATTGAATTATATTGTGCATATACAATTTTTAGTTTCAATTATATTAAATCCTCAATTTTTTCAACAGGTCCATAATTAGGTTTCCTTCAGGAAGCTACCTAAATTTCTCATATTTTTTCTCATTTTACCAATTTATGATTTAGCTAGTTACTAAGTATTATAAATGTGATATATATGTGATATAGATAAAAATTATAGCTAATGAACAATATATTATTCTTTTCATTTATTTGCAGATTGGACTGCCCCATTGGACTTGTTTCATATCAAGAAATGAAGTCAGTTATGTGCAGTATACGAAGGCAGAGTGGTGGCCCAATAATTACTTCATTGGAGGGATTCATAGCACTGTGTAATAGTGAAAATGAGTAAGTAAATCAATATAAATTTATTGTTGCTATGTGATTGTCACATAATTCACTGACTTTCTATGTTTCAATACTTGAATAGATCACAATTAAAGGGATATCTTATCGAAGACAAATGCAAAAATTATGCGTCATATTTATTAATATCTAAAGCATAGTAATTTGCCAATAATGTACAAAATAAAGTATTGCTGTTCCCTCCATTACTCAAATTTAAAGTATCTACAATCTTAAAGGGATGGTCAAGTTAAAATCAAACAATCGCCAAATTTTTAAAAAATCTATTCAGAATATTTAATTATGTAATATTAGAATGCTCGTTTATTTTTAAAATGTTCATATAAAAAGTATATAATAAATATAGCGACTCCTAGCGGAAGTATTACCACTCATTAGCATGTACGTGACTATATTTGTTGTTTTCATATTAATTTATGTATGCAGTAATTAACCTTTTTTGCGTAAAAGTGGTTAAAAGATTCAAGACAAGAAAGCATAACTTTAAAAATAAAGCCAACTCTTCACTTAAGCTAGAATCTAGATAGAAACTTATCTCCATTTGTTTGCTTACAAGATGGCGAAATCGATTGTGGCGCCATCACCGTTAGTATTTGTTAAGAAATTAATTATATATAAATTGATATATTTCCATTATTAGATTTTATTGAACATTACAATTCTACATGAATGCTTTATTCTTACTAAGCAATCGTTTTATTAGAAAAAGGACATTTTTGTATGAAGTTTGCTGCCCTTAAAAATCAGAGTCTCATCAATGCATAAATATTTTACTAAGTAAACATAAACTACATAGAAATTATATTCTTGTTATATCCAAATATTCTTGATTGAGTAGTTTTCTATATACAGTCAGTCGTCAGTTTACCAACTCACGACTCAGTCTTATTACCAAATGCTAATAAGACCGGAGTAAGTTACAAGAACTATTTAATTGTTACTCTTTAATGAATTTTCATTTTCTATGAGCTATAATGAAGAAATTTTTTATATCAAGTTCGAATACTAAAGCCCATTTTAATACCATTCCAGTATGTGGTAGATCTTTCCCATTTAACAACCCCCAGAATATTTGATTTAATATTTTTTTCTTTTCCAAGAAAAGAACTGTACCTAGATTCAAAGGAGCTGCAGTGTACCTAGATTCAAAGGAGCTGCAGTGTATCTATTTTCGAACTTAGCATAGTTGGGGTGTGACTAAATATTATCTACCTATATAGAAATTCAAATATTTGATAATTGAATTATTTTAATATGTAGAGCTATGGTTATATAAAATAATAGTAAGCAGAATTAAAATCGATCAAGTATTCTGTTCATAATTAATTATATAAGAAATATTCACATTTCGCTTTTTTTCATTCTGAGATTCATTAGAAGAAAATTCCCCCATTATTTAGTAAGTTTGTTTGTTCGTATATATAATAGTACATACCTATTCAAATACAGTGTTTTGAAATGAATCTCTAGATAGGAAAAATGTTATGATATATGAAAAATATTTGTAACAAATACTTATTTAGGTACTTGGATTCTTTAAATGGATCCATTATCTTGGAATCAGCTTTGTTGTTGTTTTGAATTTGTCGGATTTAGTTAGCCTATCGAACATGGGGGCTTTTTCTTTACTTGAGATTGAAAGTTATGCAAAATTAGGTATTTGAGTTGGGTAATGAATTTTTATTGAAATGATATCATAAGT
This sequence comes from Caprella mutica, assembly GCA_947561585.1. Taxonomy (NCBI): domain Eukaryota; kingdom Metazoa; phylum Arthropoda; class Malacostraca; order Amphipoda; family Caprellidae; genus Caprella; species Caprella mutica. The sequence continues at coordinate 71,933 of CANNZV010001967.1, forward strand.
ATTCAATGAAACTATAAATGAATAGAGAGACTACCTAATTTACGATTAAGATTATTCAAATTTTATCTTGATAGTTATCTCCTAATCATATATAGGATGAACAAAGGTATATGCAAGGTCAAGGTGATGCTCTGTAGATGCCCTTTTCAGCAAGTCTGTCCTCCTGTCCTCCTCCACTATTTAAGGCTTTCACCTCTGCCCTCACATCAAAGAACAATTCACTTAACTATTCACTTAGCATTACGCTTAATCACTAGCACCTTATTTATACACTAGCACTTAACTAATACTAAACACTTTATTTTTCACTTGTGGCTACACTCATCACTACACTTATGTCTACACTCATTGCTACACTTATTATCTATAAACACTCAACTCATTGGTCATCCACACTCCAGAAACAGCACCTCACCTCACCTCACCCCACCAAACCTCCAGCAACAAAAAAATCCTCTCTCTCCCTCAGCCTCCACATCCTGTACAGCACCCTCCTTCCACATGTTCTTTCCTCTCCACCAAACAAAAATCTTCCCAAAACCTCGTACACCTCCTCCTTTCTTGGTCTCTCAATGGCTTCATTTCTCATCTCCTCTAACCTTCTGCATTCCAATATAAAGTGCTGACAATCCTCCCTCTCTCCTCCACACAGTCTACACTCTCCTCACCCCATCTCCTGCATCCCAACTTTAAACTTCTTGTTCTCGCTGCAAACCACACTCTAGATTTCATACCACCCTCATGATCTTCCTCTTTCATCTCTGTTTTGAACCTTCTGTAAATTCTCAAGCTGCTCTTCCCTTCCCAATAGCCTGGTTTTTATTCTTTACTCCAAAGCGTGGTTTCAATATGCCTGTAGTACAATTACAAAATATTACCACCTAGGTACGCAAATAAGAATTATATAAATGAAATGAGAATATCTGTATACTGTATAGCCATGAAATCAACAACTTAGAAATTTACTTGCAGTAATCTGACTATCCTTAGACACAAAGGAACTTCAACTATTAGGAAGCTCAGACGCTGATTAACTAAACAGACATACCTAATATTTCGAGTTTAACTCTCAAAAGTAAATATATTACCTGGAAAGATACAGAAATAAGTGATGCGAAAATAAGAATAAAGCTTAAAAAGGTGGAAGGCCCAATATTAATAGTCACACAAACCCCTTAAATAATACTACAAATAAAGAGGGTAAAATTCAATCACCGAACATCACCTAATTAAATAAAACCACACTCCCGATGGTAACTCTATTGAATCTAGAAAAGAAATGGGGGGAATCTGAATTGCCGAACAGTGCACAAATTTCGATCCGAAAAATAAGGGGTAGCTAAATCATCTGGGTCACCGAACAGCACACAAAATTTCAGTAAACTCGTCTTACAATCGCACTACTGGATTTAAAAGCAAATAAAGGGGGGTAGGTAAAAATGAATCACCGATTAACGGACTAACTCCAATTAACTAAACAATAGGCATAGGCTAAATCATAAGTATATTCCACATAAGTGCTCTTACACAGATCTCACATGAACCAGTATCCCCAACTATACACCCAAATGGTTCTTCTACCAGCACAAATGAAAATACACGCATATTACACAATAATTTAATTTCCATTCAGAGTCACTGGAAAAATTAATATGGCTAATCATAATATTGGGAGCAGTGAAGTTTACGTGCTAGCTAAAACTTTATCTACCTTCTCCTACACAGGTCACTTGGAAATCGACTATTATATTTTTTCGATTATAAAATGCCTGATGCAATATTGAAATACATAGGGACAATGATCTAAAAGAAATAATAGTATGATTTCGTGGAGAACTTGTTTATCCACGACATTTCCCATCTGACGACCCCCACCAGATTTAATTTAAATAATTTTTTTATTTATTTTTGTCCATAGAATCCGAAAATCAAAACTGTTTTTCGTAGAAACTAATAGTTTTTGAGATATGAGGGTTGAAAGTTATTTATTTCCTATGTATTACTGAAGGATTGAGAACTTGAGATTGAGAAAAAACTCGTGTTTTCATTGAAATTACTTAAAGGATATAGATTTTTTTAATGAAACGGTAATGTAGTTTGTTGTACTGCACACTTCATGATTGAAACTTGTTACATAAATTAGCTATATTATTCATAATTTAATTTTTTTCAGACTCAACGAATCACTTGGTGCAAGAGGTAAATTCTTCCGAGTGGTTCAAGAGGTGGAGGGAAGCACGAATATAATTTTCATGTCCCCAACACTTGAATCACACTTGGGGGCATCGAGGCTTTTTCATTGCGATGGAACATTCAAATGCGTTCCAGCAACCATGCATCAGATGTTCACCATCCACATTCCTGTTGGTGATAAGGTAATATTTTGTATATGCAAATTAATTCAATCTCATCAGATTATACTTCATCTCATCCTTCTTTTTTCAATGAATTACTTGTTTGATATATTCTTGCCGTAGATTCTTCATCAATGTAGGTAAATGCCCCCAGATATATAAGTTTTTTTATTGTTCACAAGCTAACTAAAAATTTTCTTAGCTAATTTGTAATTTAAATTAGGGCTTTTACCAACTAGTAGCTAATTAATTAGAGCTATTAAGTTTATAAAAGCTCTAATTTAAATTAGAGCTATTAGTAACTATTCTCATCTTAACGGATTACACTAGGTCTTTTTTCTTACTAATAATTGCGAAAGTAAAGATTATTTATATAACATATATACGTATCATTTAGCTTTAGATTGTCAAAATGCTTTATTGATTTATTTTATACCTTTCGATATGTAACCAGTGATTTATAAATAAATAACCTTGAAATTACGCAAATTCAGTTGACTTATAATTATAAAAAAATGTAAGTGCTTACTTCTCTAAATTATTATTATTATAACTAGTGGGTACCCGTGCAAAATGCACGGTGACGTGCATATATTAGGTACTATATATTTTTTATTATTTAAGGACTTTACTTATTGTGTTTGTTCATACACATTAAACATTCCCGTTTTCCATTACAGTTCATATAAATTAGGTACCAGTAAAGAGTAATTTTCGCTCCCGTGACGTCATCAATTTGTGTAGAATACTGTCTTATAGATAATAAATTTTGTGGCCCATACTGTATTATAGGTAACTAATTACCAACCAAATTTGTACAATAACTTATAAGTACCAGCAATTTATATAAGTTCACTGCCTCTTTTAAGAAATCATTAATATCAATAGTTATAAGATGCAATATTATTAAATTTGATCAGAAATGTGAATATTGAAAATCTTGTTACAGAAATCATACTGTGTTTAGTACCTATCGGATCCTATCCTATAATTGTTATAAAATCATCATGTGGTAATTTCTTTTATCTCTCACATCCAGCTTTTCTGTGCTGTGTATGTCCTTATGACAAGGAGGACAAGGTTGGCCTATGTTGCCATCTTTAATTATTTAAAAGAGCAACATAGGTTCTTACCAGCCATCATGGTCAGCGACTACGAGGGAGGCCTAATGGCAGCAGCAAGGCTTGTGTTCGAAGGGGTCAAGCTCTCTGGTTGCTACTTCCACTACTGCCAAGTGAGTTCCTCTCCACTGTCTTGAAAATGTTCTTATTTTTGGCGTGTAATCAAACCCAAATATTTTTTCTTCAACTGTATCTTTCCTATTTTTCAGCTGAAATATACTATTATTATTAAAATCAGTATATCTTGGTAGCAAGTTTTCATTTAAACAAATTTCATTAAATGATAGATGCAGTCGGGTAGATACCAGTTTTTTTGATAATATTTCTGAAATGCTTTTTGGTGAGATCTTCTTGGAAATTAAAAACAATTTTTGACAACCATTTGATAATGTATTTTTCATCATTTTTTACAATATTTCGTCTTTGTACTAACGACATCTTCAGGTAAAATAGATCTGTAGAAATGGTACATTTCTACGTAACCTACTCATCAGAAACAATAGCAACAGAATCATTCCCGACTACAATGTGGTGTACCAATATACTTGCAGCCAGGAGTTGTGTAATACAACTCAATCTAGTTATGTTGGACACACCACATCTACCATCAAAGAAAGATTCAAGCAACACACTTCAATCAAATGCTACTACCGAGAAACCCTTACAAGAAATATCACCGGATCACAAATGCTACCAGATGTCAAGATACTCGCAATAAACAATAATAGAATAGAACTGCCCATACTAGAAGCACTACTCATCAAATAACACAGACCATCCATAAATGTTCAATGCGGAGACTTCAATAGAACACTAAAAATTTTCAGTTAATTTAATTATCAATAGCCAACCAATCATCACCACTGTTCATTTGACTTTACTATATATTATTACCGTTTGTTCTCAAAAATAATTCTAAAATTCACTTTATAATTCTATTCAATTTATTCTTCTAAATTCATCTTTACAAAAATGTTTCATAAAAATTAACCTAAATTAACGATTAGAACATATAGCCGCTCCATATTTAATATTTCGCACTAAATAGAACTTCATTCTCTTGACCCCTGTCTTCATATCTCTAACTTGTTAATAGCCCTAACTTTCTCAGAAATGGTATCACCTAGTAGACATTATAAAAAATATCTTTTAACTTCCATAATTTTATTAATAAATGTACCATTTCTACAGATCTATTTTACCTGAAGATGTCGTTAGTACAACGACGAAATATTGTAAAAAATGATAAAAAAAATACATTATCAAATGGTTGTCAAAAATTGTTTTTAATTTCCATAAAGACCAAAAAGCATTTCAGAAATTTGGAAAAATTATCAAAAAAACTGGTATCTACCCGACTGCATCTATCATTTAATGAGATATTATTATTAACTATATAAAGTTGAATTCCATTTAAATTTATATTGTTGCTTATCGATGTATCTGAATTTTATATTTTTCAAGAATAAGCATAATTATTAATCCCACAAACTATTTACTGCATAAGCGTAATTCAAGCTAAACCCAATATTAATACTCTCTAATAGGCTGTGTACAAGAGGTGCAAATCTCTCCAGCTCGACAGAGAATACAGCAGGCAAACTGAACCAGTGTACTCTGTGGTGAGATTTGCTTTAGCTCTTCCCCTTTTGCCGGCTGCTAGGATCTCTGATGGTCGGAATTGTCTGGAGACTACGACGGAGGAAGACAGACCCGCTCTCCAACAATTCCGTTCATACATTGATAGGTTTTGGCTCCGAAGAATAGGTGGTAACACCTTTTCTGTGTCCAAGCAACCATTAAGGACTAACAATGGGGTGGAATCATTTCACAGGATAATCAACTCGTCTTTATCGACCAATAGAGATTACTCCCGTTTCATGAGTGAGTAGTATCATCAAATCTATTTATATTTTATGCGAATCATTCACTACCAAACAATATAGACTCCTATTTTAGTACATCTGAATCAAAAGAATTAAAATTAAATCGCATCACACTGGATATTATTTTCTTAGAATCTATCCTATAGAGAATTTCATTTCGTCAACGTTTCAATAATCATCTTTTGACCTGATATAGAATATATAGCGCAATTAAACCTTAGCACTTCCATTTTTTTCCTATTATATAATAAATATAGAAGCATTGAGTGGATTTAAGATATTTTATAAGTCAATACTCTGTTAAAAATCATGCATATCGTTTAATTGATCATTGTTATTCTGAATGCTTCATGCATCTTAAGTCTATATATAATTTATTAGTCAAAGATTAATAAAAATTATCTTATCACATTCACAGCCAAGATTCGGAAAGTTGAACTGACTACAGCTAACGACTTCTTGTTAGCTGTAGATGGACAGCAGATAAGGCGTGCCACCTCGGCTGGTGTATTGGCCAATGACCGAAAAATAAAACAAGCGACAGAGAAGCTTGAGCTCGGCAGGTAGTTATTAATTATTGGTGTAACTAGCTAGCTGTGAAACTTCAATATTATAGTGATGACCATTGATATCTGTCTATTCTTACATTATTTAAATATTAGAGATAAAATGTATTCTATATTTATTTCAGAGTGAGCGTGAGGGAATTTTTGGCAACCGTATCTCACGCTGTCACCATAAATCCTCTGAGTCTGCACGATGACGAGGAAGAGCAGGAGCTTCCTGGGATGGTGGACAACATAGGTAAACTATCATTTCATTTTTGAACAAGTTTATGTTTTATTCAATTCAGCTATATATTTTTCAAACGAGGTCATTTGAATTAGTTTTAAAACTGAACGAGATATTGGTTTTGATATGTCTTGGGTTTGAAAAATGTTTTGTATATTTTTTTGTATATTTTTGTATTCTTTTCCTCCTTTGTTCTAACTTAGAACCAAAAATTTAATTGGTTCATTTTCCTATTCTTCCATCCGTGAGTACCGCCATCAATGCTTGTGTCCCTTTTCGTCACATGCCTTGTTAAGTGCTGTATTCACGTAATAGCTTTTCTTAATCCATGAGCATTATCACTGACGGTGGTAGGTGATTATATTCATGGTACCACTTTCTTTTTGACTTCTTCTTCCAGTCTCTTGTATTTAATTTCCTTCCGATGTCAGCGATATAGATAGATAGATAGATACACTAACCCTTACTAAAGTATATAATTTCATTTTGTTCTTCCATCTGCGAGTGCAGCCACTGGTGCTTGCGTCCCTTTTCGTCACATTCCTTGGTAAAGCCCTTGCTGAACTGAGATGCTCGCCACCTTTTTTTTTTCTCTCTAGCTCCGCCCTTTTCTCTCTAATAGCGAACAATGCCATGGCTGTCGCAATATCTGCGCGATAGAACAAATAGCGCCACCATTAGAAGTACTTAAATTCCCACTGAAGCTCGCTAAGGTGATTCGAAATAGTGGGAAAAAAACATAGTCATTTTGGAGGTTATTTACGACTTTTTATGGCTACTGTGTGATACAATGTAGAATCTGCATGGCAATCTGAGTGTTGACAACTTGCAATAGCTACAACCAATAAATTTTTAATAATTAATATGTAGGTATGTAATTGCTTTACAAAACTATAAAGAATATAATTATCTAAATATATAAATGTGGTGGCATCGGCATTATTGTTGCAAAGAACTTCATGGTAAATTTTTAAATTTTCATGCATCAATACCCCGAACTAGGGTAATTTTAAACTAATGGGAGATAACCAGCATGCCCTCCATTTCGAGCACCTCAGTGTAATATTGGCTTAAGCTACTGCATTGACTGAGTAGCCTTTATGCCTCACTGAGCATTGTCACCAACGGTGTTAAGCGTCTTTATTCATGGAGTCGGAGTCATTTTTTTCCTGACTGCTTCTTTCGCTCCTTTGTATACTCATATCCTTTTGACGTTGGTGATAGAGTTAATTCTTTGAAGCAGATAGAAAAATAATTTAATGTTACGATCATTAATTAATTAGTACCTATGTAATTTGTAGACAAATTATCGTAATCTATTTTTTTCAGATGATGTAAATGAACTAGATGAGACAGAGGAAGAGGGTAAGAATGTAGCTATAGCTTGTAATGATGTAATGTTTTTTGTGTTAGCTAATAAGAAGTTAATAGTAGGTGTTGATTAAGCTCTGCAATGATTTTTTAGGAGCCTTAATATTGCGATTTTCCTTTGAATTATATTTTGAGTGAAAAGTTGAAGTTTTCTCTCGGACCACTTCAACCTTTGACACGACCAGTGCATTGCCGAAAACACTTTTCCTTCTTTTAAAATTTATAATAATTTTTTTCGAAAATCTATCAATTTATAAATAAACATGAATATGTCAAGCTTTGCTTGTATTTATGTGGTTGCTATGTTAAAAGAATGTAATGGCGAAGTGTTAATTGCTTCCAATATTTGGTTCAATTCTCTGTGCAGTATAACTCATCTATAATGAACTCCAGTATATTGAAGTTAACTCTGTTGTGAACACATTTAATTTAGTCTGCCACAAATTAGTTATATTTCATGGAAAAGGTGTTCTACCATTGCAACTCCTCTATAATGGAGTCATGTGTAGTGAACCGTCCTGCTTTTTAGAGTTCTGATCCGAAAAATTAAAAGCCCTGAATAATTAATTTATATTAAAAAGAAAATAAATATTTTCTATAGTCTGCCATGAAAAGGTAAGTTTTCTAATCATATCTTAAATCCTCTATAGCTAGTAGGGTAAATTCTCTATAGTGAACTAGTTGCAGTTCACTATAGAGGAGTTCCATTATAGCTATTTTGTACGTGTATGTTCGATTATTTCATTTTTCCACTTTATTAGCAAATGATCCTTTTTAATTTCCTAGTGTAAATTATTTCAGATATTATCAGAGATGAAAACATCATAGAAGAAGTTGGAGGTATTCCGGACATTGAAATGGAGAATGATGATGCAAGTGAGAAATATTTAGTTGATGTAATTAGTCAGGTTTCTAAAATGAATTTACTTTAGCGAGGCATAATTTTTAACATATTTCAGTTGAATATGTAGTTACCGCTAACCAGGGGACTCAAAAGTATCCTATTTTGTATAAGGTATTTCTCTTATTTGTGTGACCATTGTGCTACATTTATTCCAGTAATTTGCTGATTTGTGTTCTACTGGAATTATTTGGGGTATTGACTTGGCGGCTACTTTTTTTATGTTTAGATAGCTTAGATGGTCTGGCTGCCTGCGTAGAAGAAAAATTTGTGTCTTAAAGGGGCAGTTCAGTCAAAATCAAACTATCGCCAAATTGGTCCTAAATCGATTTAGTATATTTATGTATGTAACATTAGAATATTCGTTGATTTTAGAAATGTTTATATTAAAATTATATTGTAAATTAGTAGCGCCATCTGTGGACTGTGGTGGACCGCGTAACTAATCATTGTAGTACGTAAACAAAATGATAACCAGTCCCAGACTTGAATCGGTTATTAATTTATGAAAATGGTGAAAAGAATTTGTGAAATTGAAAACTGTCCTTCGAGTCACTTAGATTTAGTTTTGAAAAGAAAACCATCTCTTCATAAATTACCTGTTAATACTGTTGATAGAAAAATTGTTTACATGTTATCAGCTGTAAAATGTAAATAAATAGTACAGAGTGGTGGCGCCATCTGTAGGAGTACGCAGGAACTAAATCGAACTTATAAAATATGATATATATCGCTTATTATATTTTTTACAACCGTTTAATTCTACAAGAATGCTTTATTCTTACTAAGTGATCGTTCAACATTAATATTATGAAAACAAAAATCGACTGAACTGCCCCTTTAAGAACTAGGTTATAATTGTCCTTTTTCCAGCTTACTGTCTTGAAATTTAATCTTGGTTTCTGAGTTATCGATTTGGAGAATTGATTAGCTCTATTAATTGAGAAAACCATTATAAATGTATAGTAAATTAAATTGGAAATGTTTTATGGTTTTATTTCCAGTTAACTTAGATCTATTGGATATAATTTAATAGTGGAGAAGTTTCAATTTCAATGAATTAATATTCCACAGGTTCTCTTGACAGTGTAACAACGGACTCGTCATTACTGACGAGAATTGCCAGAAATAGAGGTATGCAGAATGTAGCATTTCTCAATTTATCATGGTTCATAATTGAACTGGATTTTATTAATTAAATTAAACTTATCTATTCATCTTATCTTATATTAAAACTTATCTATTCATATCTAGATCATTTTTTACGTACATCTGGATTAGCTATTCAATGTTGAAATCGCTCACTACTGATTATTTATAACATTAATTACCTATCGCCATTCTTGTTCATTCTGGAGTGTTCCAGAGGTGCCAACTTATGAGATGTCCACCTGCATCGGCCGTTAACTTAAGCATTCAGTTCGCCATTTGCATTCGGCGCGTTAACATGTGTGTGTATTTTCCTGCTCCCCTAGGCTTAAGTCTAGTTGTGCGTGCACAGTGTTTGTGATCGATTAAATTCGGTTTTCATTCAAGCCTAGATGTTCTCGTATACAGATAAGTGTTTTTATTATAGCTTTCTTTTAGTTCTATAGGATATACAATTTTAGCCACTTTTGCTCGTTATTATAAATTTTAAAAAATTACCTATCTTGCGTGGTACTTGAAAACAGGCCTTGCTGATAGTTTTTAAGTGAGCCAGTTAACTACTAACTAGTTATAGGTTGTATGCCTATAGTCTCTTTCCAATAATTTCACAGACAGGGGAATTTCGATAACCCCCTGCTGGACCGAAGACAAACCCTAGAAATTCGTGACTAGGGTAAATCTAGTTAGTTAGTTCGAAGCCGGTATTTCGAGACCGTGCTTACACTGCAAATATACGCTATATCGTGTATAACTTACTCAATATTTTCGTCCCAAATTTACTGTGACTACTAACCAGTAACTACTAACTAGCTATAGGCTTAGCTATGCCTATAGAGTCTCTTTCCAAATTTCACATTGTGAAATTCTTCTCTACTAAGAGAAAAACTATAGACAGGGGAATTTCGATAACCCCCTGCTAGGATTGATGACTAAAACTCTAAGAATTCGTGACTAGAGTTACTAGTTAGAATAGATAAAGCCGGAAATTCGTGACCGTGCTTAAACTGGATATCTCAAAAATACGATAGGGTCACATAGGTAAATTGCGGCTCCCAAATTACATTGAAATGTTGCATTGATATCAAAAGAAGCGCGGTGCATGATATAATTTATTAATATTATTTTTTAACGTGTGGTTTGAAACCATGATGTTTCTTTTGTTAGAGGCTGCAGTTAGTTAGCGTGCCGCAATTTACCTGCTTGACCCTATATCTAGTAACTATTTAACTCTTGAAATCTTCGTCACAAATTGGTGACTACCAGTTTACTACTAACTAGCTATAGGCTTAGCTATGCCAATAGAGTCTCTTTCCAAATTTCACATTGTGAAATTCTTCTCTACTAAGAGAGGGTCGGGTCCACCCCTTCAGGGAACTCAACCCCTCACTCGTAGTTCCTGAAGGAATTTCCTCTTCTGTAAAGATTTTATCCTTCTTGTTTTTAATGGAAAGGTATTGTCTTTTTAAACAAAAAAAAAAAAAAAAAAAAAAAAAAAAGAGAAAAACTATAGACAGGGGAATTTCGATAACCCCCTGCTAGGATTGATGACTAAAACCCTAAGAATTCGTGACTAGGGTACTAGTTAGCTAGTTCAAGCCGGAAATTCGTGACCGTGCTTTACTGGATTGATCAAATATACACTATATATCGTATAATACTATAACTTTCTTGAACTTCCTTATTATATTATATGGTAACTTTACATATGTGCAATAATACTCAAAATAAAAATTTTTAACGGGTACAAAGTGGCGTAAATTGTAAATAATACTTGTTTGTAATCATTGCCTAGGGTCCCACAGGTAAATTGCGGTTCAATTGCAGTCTTTGCAAGAACTTTTCTAAAACTTTTTGATTCGAATTTTTATTGAAATTTGTTCAGATATCTGAAGTAGCGGAATGCATTCTATATTTTATTATTGTTTGAAGCTATGATATTTCTGTGGTTAGAGGACACAGTTAATTAGTGTACCGCAATTTACCTGCTTTACCCTATCTAGCTTATAATTGGTAGCTACTTAAAGATTGATATTGCTACTAGTGCTATGTATTCCATTCAAGAAGCACCATGAATTTATGGATACAATTAATAATAATAATCCAGTTAACTACTAACTAGTTATAGGTTATATGCCTATAGTCTCTTAACAATAATTTCACATCGTGAAATTTTCTCTGATTCAGAGATATAATATAGACAGGGGAATTTTGAAGAGAAACCCTAAAAATTTTGTGACTAAGGTAAATCTAGTTAGTTAGTTTGAAGCCGGTATTTTGAGACCGTGCTTTCACTGGAAATATCAAATATACGCTACGCTATATTGCGTATAATTTTTTAACTCTTTATAAAAATTTCGTCTCAAATTCATGGTGACTACTAACTAGCTACAGGCTATATGCCTATTGAGTCTCCTTCCATATAAACTCGCATTATGAAAATTTTCTGTTTCAGAACAATTTGAGAGGGGATTCCGATATTCACTACTATGATTGAAGACAATCTATGAATTTTTAGCTAGGGCAACTAGTTAGCTATTTTAGCCGGGAATTTGTGACCCGAGCTTGTACTGGCTTCATCTAAGGAACACTAGACATATCGTGTTACTTGAACTTTAGTCTCAAGTACCAATATTTAATTTCTTAACAAATACAGACTGTTAATACCACTACAGATATGTTTTGCAATTGCATATCCAAGTCTGGTTCTTCAATAAAAATTTTGCTGGAAGCCAGTTAACAGTTAAATAAATATGCTAATGCCTACAGTCTCTTCCCAAATGAATTTGCAATGTTAAGTTTTTCTCTGATTCAGAGAATTAACAGGGGAATTTCGATAACCTCCTGCTAGGATTCAAGACTGTTCATAGATTTTCTAGTAGGCCAGTTTACTATGTGTCGTAATATACCTACTTTACCCTAATTACCTATATTCCTCGATAAATTCTTCTGCGACGCGGGAATTGACGAAGAGTTGAAGACTGTTGAATACGTTGTTGCACTAGGGCAACAACTAGTTCAACCAGAAATTTGGTACACATAGTTACATAAAACCTGTATTTCCAAATTATTTCTTATTTTGGAAATTCAAAAATTAATGTCTATAGGTATGAAGATTGGTCATAGAGAATAATGATAATTTTCGGTTCAGTTTTCTCATTCATATAAGACGTGAAGGACTTCATTTATTTATAAATTTATCTAAAGCCATCGAATCTGCATATCCATTATTAACGTTATTTATTAGAACATTGAAGAACTGTAGTTGGTTCAATGGAATAAATTTGTCTCGTGGCCTCTATTGATTTTGAAGATGATTACTTTTCTGTCCATATAGAGAATAATACCGTAGATATTAGAAATTGGAAAACATTTCTAACTCAAGTAAGTTTGTAGCTAAAGGCTCTACTTGTGAATCATGCAACTTAAGTCATGTATTCTATATTGGCAAAATTAAGAACTGAAAGTTACTTGTCTACGTACTATTTAATTTACTTAATTGATAGATGAATTCGTATATGAATGGACTGTTGCAGAGAGAGAGAGAGAGAGAGAGCACTGTTGTTATTAGTTATGAAAGAAATTTTATTTTGTTTATTCCTAATCATTAGAAAGGAATGATTTTTAATTGATGCAACAAATTTGAGCAAAATTTTATTAATTGTGACGTTTTTATTTTTTATCAAACTGTTGACTCTCTGCCTTCCAGCAGTTTGAGGGGGAGGTTTATTCTTTATAATTTTAGAACGTCTTAAAATTAATTCTCTCAAAATTGTCAATGGTAACTTACAAAAGAATAAAAATTGATGATTATTATCCAGCTTAAAGTATTTAGACACCCTTTCATTACTTTAGTTTCGTAAGCGTTGAAGGTATTTTTTGTTTCAAGCTTTCGATTAAAAAGATTTCTATTCATCATCAGGAGAAGTGTGGAAAACGTGGCCTTCAACTCTGAGTTTATATAACCTCTGATAATATGGATTTCCAGTTGAATATGAATCTTTTCAATCAGTTTAGTAAGCATAAACCATAATTCTCATAAAGTATTGTAATTAGCTACCACTGATGCATAAACTTGAAGAATGTACATTTCTTATAAATATAATAAATTTTATTTTAAATAGATGGGATTATGTATGCTAAGACTCTACCTCCCACATTAATGTTCTAGAACTGAAGGCCATTTTTATCCGGTTGGCAGGGCCTTTTCAAATGACATTTAGTTTGTCCACATCAAAATATTTACTGTCAAGACTACAAATATTCAGTCATGCTCTCGTATTAGTTAAAGATTTTGACAACGTCTGTTAGAAGACTTATATTTCTGTGAAAAAATATACTTTTATCAAAACATTCATGCTGATAAAGTAAGTTGGTATTTTGATGGGATTACCGAATAGTAGCTGATATCTAACGTTTAAGTATCATGAGGCTTTATAAAATTCAGGAAGACCAAGTGCAACAGTGTTCATTACCCCTTTTGCGGTACAAAATCAGTATCATGTGTTTTAGTGCAGAATTTCCGCCAAACCTCTATAAACAACATAGCTAGATCACTAGTGGTATATTTCTTGAATAGACAGAAAATTGATCCCATGCAATTTAATGATGTAAATTATTAATGTAAAGTTTTCTTATAATACTGGATTATCTATAGTGAAATTGATTGCAGTAAAGAGTGTTAGTTATTGAATTAGTGCAGGTATCCTGGATACCAATTAAAATAAAAATTAAATAAGACTAACCACTCCCATGTACAAATGATCTTGGAAGTTTCTTCTGTTTTGAATTTTGAAAAATTATTTCTCTCTGGAAGGTATAGCTTTTAGAATTTCAACCTACTAATTAATGAGATACGGTACAAGCTCGATGATCTATACATCAAGTTCCAACTTTCAAAGTTATGGATGTATAAAGATTTTGTATCATGAAAGAGACTATTTTAATTACTTTATACACCACGTGTGGGAAATAATGAATTCCTGATTAAATGAGGTATTTTAATGTCAATTCAAATTCTGTCTATATTTAACCTTCAAAGAGTACATGGATTAGATTTCGTGGAGAATATAATCAACTCTGTAAGTTTTCGAAATTCATACAAACAGTACCTATCTATTTCAAAAATAGGTAGACGGATTGAAGCAATTATGGAAGAGGCAGGAATCGACATTGCTAATTTTAATCTCTGCACTTGTGCAGCAGCTGCCTGTTCTTTCTTGAACCATAATATTACCATTGAAAATATTCAAGGTCGCAGGCTGGACCAACGTTACAATTTTCTGTTGCTCTTATCTTAAATTCATACTTGAAAATTGGTTGGTCTCATCTTTTGCTGCGTTCTTTAAAATCTCATAAGTTGGCACCTCTGGAACACTCCAGAATGAACAAGAATGGCGATAAGTAATTGAACAGTTACCCAAGGCTTACCTGTAAGGTGAAGGGTGACTTCAATTACTTCGGAAGCCATTCTTGTTCATTTTTCTGGAGTGTTCTTTCCCGCCCGGAGCGCTCCCGCCCGAACACTCCAGAAATACACAACAAAAGATTCGGTCTTTGAATACTGAATGCTTAAGTTAACGGCCGATGCAGGTGGACATCTCATAAGTTGGCACCTCTGGAACACTCCAGAAAAATGAACATGAATGGCTTCCGAAGTAATTGAAGTCACCCTTCACCTTACAGGTAAGCCTTGGGTAACTGTTCAATTTACAGAAGAATTAGTAATTATAATTTTTTATGGCTATTAATGTTCCTACATTCTAGCTCTCCTGTCCAACTCTTTGTTCCTTTTTAGCCGCGTCCACTTCAGCAGGTCCCTCCACCTCAGCTGGTCCCTCCACCTCAGCTGGTCCCTCCACCTCAGCTGGTCCCTCCACCTCAGCTGGTCCCTCCACCTCAGCAGGTCCCTCCACCTCTTCTCCCACGACTGAAGCTATGCGAGGATTATGCTGCATCTGCGTGACACAGAGAGCAAATAACCTTTTTATGCCTTGTTGGCATATGTGCTTATGCCAAGGCTGTGCAAACCAGTACAGAATCATGAATATTCGAGTTTGCCCAGTGTGTAGAGAACTGTTCTCTTCTTTTAGGGACATATTCATGACTTGAATTGAGATGCTCTACATGCTACCTTACCCCAACCAGACTATCGATTGTTTTAATTGTAGCTGGTCAACCAGACTAGCTATCGATTGTTTTAATTGTAGCTGGTCAACCAGACTAGCTATCGATTGTTTTAATTGTAGCTGGTCAACCAGACTAGCTATCGATTGTTTTAATTGTAGCTGGTCAACCAGACTATCGATTGTTTTAATTGTAGCTGGTCAACCAGACTATCGATTGTTCAAATTGTAGCTGGTCCCGTGTGTGCCGTATCCCTTCTACGCTGTTCTAATGATTTAATTATTTGCTTCTTAAAAAAAAAAAAAAAAAATTAGTCTTGAGTATTGAGTTCCGTAGTTTTAGTATTCTTGAATGTGTGTGGTTTGCAGTGTGTGAGGGAGTGTGTTTGCAGTGTGTGAGGGAGTGTGTGTGGTTTGCAGTGTGTGAGGGAGTGTGTTTGCAGTGTGTGAGGGAGTGTGTGTGGTTTGCAGTGTGTGAGGGAGTGTGTGTGGTTTGCAGTGTGTGAGGGAGTGTGTGTGGTTTGCAGTGTGTGAGGGAGTGTGTGTGGTTTGCAGTGTGTGAGGGAGTGTGTGTGGTTTGCAGTGTGTGAGGGAGTGTGTGTGGTTTGCAGTGTGTGAGGGAGTGTGTGTGGTTTGCAGTGTGTGAGGGAGTGTGTGTGGTTTGCAGTGTGTGAGGGAGTGTGTGTGGTTAGCAGTGTGTGAGGGAGTGTGTGTGGTTTGCAGTGTGTGAGGGAGTGTGTTTGCAGTGTGTGAGGGAGTGTGTGTGGTTTGCAGTGTGTGAGGGAGTGTGTGTGGTTTGCAGTGTGTGAAAGAGTGTGTGTGGTTTGCAGTGTGTAAGGGAGTGCGTGTGGTTTGCAGTGTGTGTGGTTTGCAGTGTGTGAGGAGTGTGTGTGGTTTGCAGTGTGTGAAAGAGTGTGTGTGGTTTGCAGTGTGTGAAAGAGTGTGTGTGGTTTGCAGTGTGTGAGGGAGTGTGTGTGGTTTGCAGTGTGTGAGGGAGTGTGTGTGGTTTGCAGTGTGTGAGGGAGTGTGTGTGGTTTGCAGTGTGTGAAAGAGTGTGTGTGGTTTGCAGTGTGTGAAAGAGTGTGTGTGGTTTGCAGTGTGTGAAAGAGTGTGTGTGGTTTGCAGTGTGTGAAAGAGTGTGTGTGGTTTGCAGTGTGTGAAAGAGTGTGTGTGGTTTGCAGTGTGTGAAAGAGTGTGTGTGGTTTGCAGTGTGTGAAAGAGTGTGTGTGGTTTGCAGTGTGTGAAAGAGTGTGTGTGGTTTGCAGTGTGTGAAAGAGTGTGTGTGTGTGGTTTGCAGTGTGTGAAAGAGTGTGTGTGTGTGGTTTGCAGTGTGTGAAAGAGTGTAGTGCAGAGTCTGTAGTGTACTGCTGTGCAGAGTCTGCAGTGTACTGTTGTGCAGAGTCTGCAGTGTAGTGTAGTGTAGTGCAGAGTCTGCAGTGTACTGTTGTGCAGAGTCTGCAGTGTAGTGTAGTGCAGAGTCTGCAGTGTAGTGTAGTGCAGAGTCTGCAGTGTAGTGTAGTGCAGAGTCTGCAGTGTAGTGTAGTGCAGAGTCTGCAGTGTAGTGTAGTGCAGAGTCTGCAGTGTAGTGTAGTGCAGAGTCTGCAGTGTACTGTTGTGCAGAGTCTGCAGTGTAGTGTAGTGTAGTGCAGAGTCTGCAGTGTAGTGTAGTGCAGAGTCTGCAGTGTAGTGTAGTGCAGAGTCTGCAGTGTAGTGTAGTGCAGAGTCTGCAGTGTAGTGTAGTGCAGAGTCTGCAGTGTAGTGTAGTGCAGAGTCTGCAGTGTAGTGTAGTGCAGAGTCTGCAGTGTAGTGTAGTGCAGAGTCTGCAGTGTAGTGTAGTGCAGAGTCTGCAGTGTAGTGTAGTGCAGAGTCTGCAGTGTAGTGCAGAGTCTGCAGTGTAGTGTAGTGCAGAGTCTGCAGTGTAGCTGTGTATATTCTTGGTATCTGTAGCATGCATGCTTTGTTATTGCATGTCGTAGTGCAGAATAGGTGCAGCTAGCGCAATGTCATTAGGTGTCAGTTGTTGTTCCAATGCTTCTCATTTTGATAATAACTGACATTAATCATTGTGATCTCTGTGGAAACTGCAGGAAATTATTCCCAGTAGAAAAACGATGGGCAAAGTCTCACCTCAGTTTGGTGCCCAGTGGAACGATGACTATTTTTGTTATAAAATATGACAATTATTCAACTAATCATGGTAGCTATACTTATTTAAAAGCAAAAAATAGTGGTGATTATTTCATTTTAACTTAACAATGTACATTAATCATTAGTATTTTTTTATCCAGAAGAGGTTAAAAGAAGTAATTTGTTCGGAAATTAGTCTAAATTAAAGGCCCCTCCACTCTAATTCCTTAATTTCTCTTAATTTTCCTCATTTTCTAGGGTTACTGATTATGAAAATGCAAACCATTTCAAATTTGGTTCTATAGTTTTTTGTTCCGTTCTTGCTTCTACCTTCTAAACTTTAACTCAAGAAAAAGTCCCAATTATACAATAGGCTAACTAGATCAGACAAATTCAAAACAATAACAAATCTGATAAGTATTTCTTAATAATAGTTATCATATATCATACCATCTTGTTAATTTAACTGTCAATTTTGAAACACTTTGTATTTAATTGGTATGTATGTCCGAGAGATACCTACTAAGTATTCGTACGTTTTCTTATAATGAATCTTAGAATGAGTGAAAATTAAATGTGAATATTTCTTATATAATTAATTGTGAACAAAATAATCGATTGATTTCATTTCTGTTAGCTAACTGTGATAAGTTATAAAACATCAACTCAACAAATTAAAAGCAATTCTTGATTTTTAAAATTTAGAGTGGGGAGGACATTTCAAGGGGAAATTTTAACAGTGACTTATTCACCATGAGTGAAAGAAAGCGGGTGTGAAATCCACCATATATACGTGTTGTTTTCTAATTATGTTAATTTAGCTTCTTTTATTGAAAGCAGAAAAAGAAGACTGTGTTATTATGCAATTCGTAACATGTCATGTGTAATTAAGCTTCGTAATTTCCTCCTGCACTTATGACATTGCATCCTATTTCCATACAACCAACACACACTTCTCCATGTGGCTCTTTCTAGCCTCCTCTGTTTTCGAGCCACTCCACACCTGCTACAACTAAACTTAATCCTATCATCTGCTACTCTATGGATACTCTTTTGTTGTATCGTTAAGCACTCCTTAGACCTTAAATCTCTATTCAATCCTTTAGGGCTGATCCACACCATCGCTCCGCTCTCGCTCCAGTCACGGTCCGGTCTCATCCTTGTGCATACACATGTTCAGTTCGGTCACGGTCCGCTCTCGCTCCCGTCCCTTCCGTATCATCTGATTTTGCAGTGATTATCATTGCACTCAATTCATGGTGAACAAGATGAGAGAAAACATAAAACTAGATATTTTGAGTTCATCCTATGCTAAAAGATAGGAAGTGTGAAGGATATCTACTCGTTGTATCCTCATCTAATAGATGACAAAATTAAATTTTTCTATTATTTTCGAATGACTATTGTAACTTTTGAAAAAATCTGTATAAGAAGTATTATATATGTCACTCGCGTTTGACTGATCTGCGATATCGACCGATTTCGCTTCACAATCTGTTGATCTATCGTTAGCGCAGCTATCGACCGATAGCTGACAATATCGTTCAATTGAAATCAAGACAATTAAATGCATAAACTAAAATAATCCCTATCATTCGAACGCGCAGAAATCGATTGTTAGGTGCGCTATTAATCGATATAGTTATGGTTGTGCCATCGGTCGATGGCTGCAATAACTATATTTCAGATCAATCAAATGCGCGTAATATATACCGGGTTCTCAATAAAAACCTGACACATTTCAAAGTTTAATAACTTTCAAACTAATCAACATTTTCAAATAAACTAAACTGAAAAATAAAGCTAAGGCTTGGGAGTTTGCTTTGAGTATACCAGATTTATCCTATGCTCTATATATTTGTCTAATTTTTAACCCTGTCAAGTAAGCCGAAACCTGCAGGCAAGCCTTATTCACCACAGGAAATGAGCTAATTAGTAGAGTTTTATTATCTTGCAAGTTCTCTCGTATTAACGCAGGGAAAATTCAGTTTTCACTTCAATGTGCATTATGCACCATAAAAAAAACACAATTAAAAACCTTCTTCAAATCTATTTATTATCAATCACAATAATGGAGCCTCTGGAAGACCAGTATCAGTGCGCTGAGCGCTCTGAAGCGTCCGTTTTTGAAGACCCTAATAAAAGTAAAAAAGGAGAGAGTAGAGGCTACATTAATGAAACCATCATCGATGTTAACAATGCTTAAAAAAGACCTTAAGTTGACTCTTTATACGGTATAACGGCGAATGAGACTATGAGGAAGTTTGAAGAGATGTTTAATGAAAGGATCATATCCAAGAGAAGTGACTTCCCATAGTCTTCACGTTCTCCAGACCTCAGTCCTCTAGACTTTTTTTCTCTGGGGATATTGCAAAGAAAAGTGTTCACCAATGTCCCAAAAAGTGAACCAGAAAATCTGAGGTAAATTGAGGACTTCGTTCACAACATTCTAAGAGCAACATGTGAAAGTGTCGTTGTCAACATCAAACGCCGAATTACTGAATGCATCGACTGAAATGAAGACCACATCGAGTATAGAATTTAGTTTGACATTTTTTACATGGTAATGTAAATAAAACTCCCAGTTATTCTCTTCATTTACTGTTTATTATATGTAAATATGTTGCTTAGTTTTTAAGTTATTAAACTTTGAAATGTGTCCGGGTTTTTTTGAGCACCCGGTATATGTATAGAAATATTCAAGAAAAAACACACACAAAATAATACTGGACTGTGACTGGGGCGTTGCTAATCCACACTGGCAGTGATGCTCCGCTCACGCTCCAGTCAAAATATCTAATTATCAAACGTTTGACATAGAGGTTATAAACTATAGATGTCAACTTTTCAAAATACAGAGAATTTTTTATATCATATTAGGAATATGCTTTTTTAATATCCCGCGTAGGACAAACGTGGAGTATTCCCCGCGTGACAGATTTGGGACATCCCGCTTGTTTAAGACGTGGGATTTCAGACATTGGAACACGTGGGATTTCAGACGTCTGAAATCCCACGTCTCTCGCTAGCGAGGGATGTCCCTTCTCTGTCCCACAGTAAGAGAGAAGATATGGTAAGATGGGATAGTACAGCCTATTAAGTTAGAGTATGTAAATGAAATAATACTTCTTACAAGTAATATTTTTCGTTAATTACGATGGATAGAACACTCAATGAAATATTTTATATTAATTATTGCTATCTTGATTCCAAATTCATCAGTATGTTACATTCCATAAGTTAATTAATTGTTATTAAATTACTTTCCGATGAAAAAATGTGTTTCACTTAAAAATATCCTGTGAAACAATCGTAAGCAGAGCTACAAGTAAGTGATAGGAGTGTCAGTTGAGAAAACTCTGAACTTATATCCCCCCGTGAACTGCACTAGTGTTTTAGTTGCTCTGAACACATTTAACACCAACCATTAAGTTATTATATCATTAGGTTTTTCACTTTTCTTCTAGATCACTACACATATTTGCCTTTCGTATGTGTGCTGTTTTTCCTTGCCTGCCCATTCTATTAATTAAACTTTATTGATTATCATTGTTTTATTTAGATTTGAGACACGAGGAACACAGACTTGAGTCTGATATTTAGTTTAATAAACTATTAAATATATGAATTGTAAAAATGAATTTTATTCATATTGATGATTCTGATTTTCTCTGTTGCTTGGTAATATTCTCATAGTTTAATTATAGTTGATTAAAATATTGAATTTGTTATCACTTTATTAATTAATTTGCTTCATTTAATCCATTATTTAACTAAAGCTTGAGGATTATTTTGTAAATTCCTAATTGGAAGCTGGTATTTTACCAGCTTCCTAGTTAATGACAACATGTCATACATTATTAACATTTTTCTAGTTAACAGCTTTCTATACATTGCACATGTATCCAAGTTACACCAATACTCTATCTTTCCAAATGTAACTCAAAAAGTGACCATGAAATTTCTCATCAAAGTGCAGAAAATAGGTCGTAAAATAGATTATGGTAGTCCTATCCTCCGGGTTGTGTTCAGAAGATTTGGGAATTCAAACATGTTATATTTTATTTTGAACGTTATTTTACGGAAACTATGGAAAAGAGAAAAACTCATACGATATGTTTTTGTTTAGAGGATACTTTTTGAGAGCATTATTTTTTTATATAAAAGATTTAATATTCTATAGAAGGCTCTCGTTAACTAGGAAGCTGGTATAGAAGTTTGTAAATAAATAGGAAGTTTTAGATTACAACCTTCCTAGATAATGACAAATTTACCGATTATTTACTTCACATGACTATGGAATATGTAGGGTTACGAACTATTTCTTTAACAATTAAAAATCGAAAAAGTGGATAGAACAAAAATAAAAGATACAACCCAGAACATCCCCGATTATAAACTTTCATGGATTAAAAACGTGAAAAATATGTTATAATTAATGAAATAGAAAAAATGGTTAACAGAATATAAATATGTAGTACATACCTAGGTATACATACAATTATTTATATTTTCTTAGTTCTGAATTTGGTGGACAAACATAGATATAATAATTATTCTATATTTGTAGTTTTATTGTTTGTGATATGGAAGTTTTATATCGATTTCGACAGAATAGAAATCTTTAGACCGATTAGAATCTAAATCAAATTTAGGGTTATCCTATTGAGATAAATAGTTTTCTATGGCTGGTTAATATTTCAAGGGTAGACTTGTTTAATCTTTACAACAGCATTTAATCATTATATTAATGCTAATTACGATAAATATTATTTAGCAATTCAATTTAAAACTATATACCTAAATTTAATTGATAACTTACTAATAATTTTTGTAGCCGTATAGAGAATTAACTCATCAGAGATGAGCGCTATATAACATAGGATGCAAATTAAGTAATGACGTCAGTTGTGGGCAGTTCATATAAGAGAGTAATGGTTTGTATTGGTAAACTTATTAATACTATATAATGAATTCTTAAATTATATAGAAGCAATAATATGATATCCAAAGTATCAAAATGCAAATAAAATTACATGAACAGTACTCAACAGTAAATTAAACGGAGTTGAACAACTAATGACGTAATAGTGGGCGGTCGTTAGCGTGACGGGCGGGCGGAGCCTAATTTTACACCAAAATACACTCCACCAAACTACACGTACTCCAAAGAACACTACTCGATTTAACATTACGCCATTCTAGGGGTTTCTATTCAATTTTATTTCACTTTAGATGTTTCCATAAAATTTTCTTCCAAACTGATCGTTTCTTAATTAATTTATTTCTAAATAGTTTACTTGTTTAAATGAGATTCCAAATTGTTTTACTGAACTTAATATTTTCCTAAATAGAATATTTTGAAATATTTAGTTCTAAATAATTTTTTCCAAATAAAAATAATTCAAATGGTTTTACTACATTTTAGTAGTATCCAAAAAAGAGGTTTCGTAAATATTTTACTTTAAATTATGATACTTCATTTAATTTTCCTTCAATCATATTGTTTCTAAAATATTTGTTTCTAAATTGGGTTCTATCATAATATTTTACCTCAAATGGGTGTCACCCCCGCCAACTAGTATTGGATGTAAAATTCTAATTTGTTGTTTAACAAATATTTTCTCTTTAAATTCATTTTCACTATTTATAAGTTGTATTATTTATTATTAATTTATTGATTATTTACATGCTATCCTGTAACATGAAACTGATATTTATTTATCGAAATACTATTACATGTTTGTTTCAAATTGTTGCAAGGTTATCGAATTTTGCAGTTCTATTTACCAGCTAGTTTTATCTGTAATGGTATGTGAAATTTTCATAGTCTTATTCAAATATAATTTTATAAGCTCTTCTATTTCTTTTTAAGAAGATGAAGTTGATTAAAATTTTGGAAAGCCTGATTCTCAACTTATCAATACTTCATGCTACCAATATCTTTATTGAATCATTTCAGATTCCACTACTGTTCGTTCATTAACTTTCTCTCTATGTCCATGTGTTTGACTTTTGTTTCTTGAATAGGATCCCGGATCGTCATCTCATTCGAGGTCATCACTTCTACAACCATCGTGTGAAGACGAGATTGATAGCAGGCAAATGATTGTAGTCTCTGATTTTGATGTAACTGTTATACATTATATGGGTTTGTAAAATGAGTTAAATTTCAATAGGAGTTATAGTTACTTTGTTTCTTTCTCGTATATATATACACATGCATAATAATTTATTCTTCATCAGAATCAAAGCTCTCACACAACTCTAACTCAATCAAAAGCACATCTCTCTGACCATGATTACAGTCTTCAAATTTCATTTCCGGAAGAATTTCCCTTCAATGATCCTGAGAATCAAACTGAAGAAATATCTGTTATTGAAGTCTCCAATAGTGATGTAAGTGATTTTTCATTAATTTTTAGCCAGTTTCAGAAAAGTTTTTAGTCGATCCAATTGCTCACAGTCTTAAAATAATATATGCGTAACTATTATTTATATTTATCTTCAGTTTAATGCTACTATAGAAGAAAATGGAGTTTCTTGCAAGAGAAAATTGTTTCAAAGGAAGGCCAACATTACTCCAGTGCAGATTGAAAAGAGACTATGGTCTGTGAAGAGACATAGGTCTATCTCTCGCAGAAAAATTAATCCCACTAAATCTAGAAAAACTAGATTGTTCAAAAGGTTGAACGTGGATGATTTTTGTGCCTCTTACGGAGGTGAATTGGACTCCCACATAACGGATCTCTGTAAGATGAAATTGATGAGACTAAGAAGGGAAAGCAAAGGGATGAGATATTCATCAACTCAAAAAGGATTGGCTACCTATTTACTAGTCGGTACAAGAAAACATGGTTACAAATTCCTGAGGAGAATTTTACCTTAACCAGCTGCAGAGACCATTCAGAAATACTTCGCAAACTGAAATCCAAGCCTGGTATTTCTGACATCAGTGCCCATAATGTTCAGGTATAGTAAATTACTAATTATTTTTAAAATGAGCTAGGATTTATATTTATTTGTAGAACTTAATATGGTATTATTTGATGTATTTATATAAATTGTCAATATATGATTTGTTAACAATTATTTTCTATTTCAGGTCAAAGTCAATCCAAGTAACTTCAGAGAATGACACGTGTTTCTCCTTCTTGATGAGATGTCTCTCAGAACTGGACTTGCACTTGACTGGAAAATTAGTGTCATCTGCTCTTGTATCATGGCTGTTGGAATGATCAACAATTGGAAACACCCCTTGTCATTCTTCCTAACAGCTTCAACTATGAAAGCAGAGCTGCTATCTCAGCACATACAAGATTCTATTGAAGCTATGGAAAGACAAGGCTTTATTGTTATGGGGTTGACAACAGACCAAGGTTCTAATTTTCAGAAAGCCTTCAAATTGCTTGGAGCAGAATCAGATGCTCCAACCATCTCACTTAATGGCAATACTTACTACGTTTTCAGAGATCCTCCACATCTTCTGAAGCGTAGCAGGACGTATCTTGCCAATGGTAACGTTACAGTTCCTGAGTTTGCTGGAAAAGCTAGCTGGGACCATATTAATCATGTCTTCAACATTGACAAAGAGAATAGCATGAAGTTAGCACCAAAACTTATACATCTGCATGTTGAGGATTTTAAAAGGAGCCAACACGATGAAAGTGAAGCTAGCTGCAGACATTGTCCAATACAGTTTCTGCTGCATTAAGCCTTCATGTTGCGAAAGGCTCATTGGACTCCTCTGCTGCAGCTACAAGTTACTATACTAAACGCTTTAATGATCTATTCGATATATTCAACTCATCGTCATCTAAAGACTCTATACCATTGAGGAGACCAATAGCCGTGAACTCTGAAGCTACTCGTTACCTTCAGGAATCTCGTTCGTGGTTAAAGCAATTGAAGGAAGCAAATCGTAGATGCTATTTCTTGAATAGATGGATAGCAAATATTGATGCCCTGTTAGATATGAATCTGACACTAACAGAGAAAGGGCTTCGATTCATAACTACAAGAAATATATGCCAGGATACACTTGAACTATTCTTTGGTAAAGTCCGTCAAGCAATTAAGTTCCCTGATGCTCAAGGCTTTGCTTCATGCTTCTCAAATCTCTCTACTGCTTCACTGGTCAGTGCACCGTCGACCGGCAATGTTGAACTGTTGAAAGATGAAACTGAAGAGTACAGTCACCAATTAATGGATGCGAGTATTTAGAAATTTATATGACTCTTCACCTCTCTTAATAATACACGAAATGAATTAAAAAATGCTCATTCTGTTTTCTTCTATATTATTAATTAAAGAATTCTTCATTTCAGTGTCAAGAGTCTGCAGAAGAAATACTGCTTCCAACAGAAGATGTGGTGCCTTTAATGGAAGAGGTAATGGTCTTCTCTGGAAACACCAGCTCTCCAATAGATGGATTTTTTCAGTTTGATATTTCTCAAGAGGCAGCTTCATATTTTGCAGGCTATATTGCAATGAAGTTAGAGAAGCAACACATTAAATTAACTAAAAGGTCAATGATAGATTGTGAAAGCTGTGACAGTATATTAGGTCCTCAAGATTTGAATGTACATTTGTTAGTTTCATTTAAAGAATATCGTGAAAATGTAGATTCATCTTAGAGACTTAAATACTGTGATGCCGCTTTCATATCCATCATTACCGAGCTTGAAAAAGTTTTTTTGTTCTATTTTGATAACATCAGTTACGTAATGGGGTTCACAAAACATCTCTTTACTTTGATGAAAACTAATTGCTTCCTCCCTACATTTTGTTCAGAAGCGATGACTGATTACTTAATTACTTTTTTCATCATTTTAAAAAACTATGTTGATTTTTTTTCAACTATGATTCAGTGATCTAGAAATTAAAAATCATTTATTGTTCAATGCTATATAGCTATATTATAATATTTACCATACTTTCGTTTCTCTGTTTCAGACCCTCCACTAATCTACTTTCTTTCAAAGAAGCCTTCGACCCGCTACTAATGAAGAACAATGTAGAGCTAGATGGCAACAATAAATTCAAATGCAAATTGTGTGCCACCTTACTACTATCATAAAATATGTATAAAAACAGCGAACAGTATTAGAAGCGCGTGCAAGACCACAGCAGCACCACGCCTTTCCTGCAATTACTGTTGTAAGGCAGTGTAGTGCTTATCTAAACATCTGCGGAATTTTCATAATAAAAAGATGAAGTTTTTTCAACCTTAAACACAACCAAGAAAATAAACAGATTGAATGAGAACCTGAACTGTCAACAAAATTCATAGAAGAATTAAACAGGTTCCAGCGGTACCACGACCGAAGCCACGGATTCAAAAAAATATCTAAGTACACAAGTTCCAGATGTAGTAATTTAAGAAGGCTAGGAATCATATTTTCTGAGTTGGATATGATTTTGCAGATTTCCTGACAATGCCTCAGGATCCGGAAAAAGAGGAAGAATTAGAACTAAATATTATGGACTGCATTGAAAAACTCAACAACAGTGAAAATGCTGCAGACACAGCAGTGGTTTATTTAAATGATTTCAAAAAATTTTATATCTTTGATTTGCAGATTTACTGAAAGGACGCCATTTAATGATTTCCCAAATGTCCAAATAAGCAATTGCAAAAAAGCTAGATTAGGAAAAATGAACCTCGACAAATATGGAGATAGAATCAATCTGGTGGAAAGAATGAAAAAGCATTACAGCTGCTGTTCTTTCCAAAAACATACGAGATGACTTATTATATTAAGGTAATTAAGACTCATTTGTTTGATTTCCAGGATAAATTTAATTATCTGATAACAATTATGAAATTGTTTTATCAAATTTCTTGTATATTATAATCAATTAAACAATTGCATGCTCAATGTGAAAATATGACTTCTCTTTTATCAGAAAAATGTTATAATTGTTTGTTCCAACTGTTTATATTTCACATTTGCTTTTATTCATGATGACGTAAATGTTTTTTGTCCGTGTAGGCAAAATAGCATACTAATTTACTACTGATGAAATTAAAACCAGTCTCAATTTTTATATAAGTAAGATTTAACGTCTGAACAACATCACTAATAAAGATCGACTTTCATCTGAGTTAATAAAATAAACAAAATATTAAAATGACAATAATAGAACCCCATAATATTCAGAAATTAAAGTACATTGTTATGTTTCAAGCGGAGCGCTGTCCGCCTTCATCCTGTCGTCGCGACTGCAAGCGTCCTACTGGACTTCCTTCACAGTATAAAGATTAGGGGAGTAGACCAATCTCATATGGGAGACAGCTTTTTTAAACTGACCAATAGCGTTGCAGAAGAGACAGATGGTGTGTGACGTCATGAGCGGGAAAATTTACTGCTGTTTACCGTGTAGTATTGATATTTTAACTAAATAAATAGATAACATTTATTTACAACTTTATGGAAGTATGATTCAAATTGATTAATTTGATAAGATAATTACTAGGGCTGTGACAATATGCGTTTAATATATCTTGAGAATATCATGCGAAAATTCAATCAGTCTAAAATATTATCAGTATCTATGATTTCAAACGCATATTGCCACAAACCTAATAAAACTAAGTTGAGGAAGAGACCTTAACTTAGTATTGAATGGATTCAAAATCTTGGTGAATTGCCATCTTCATCCTTGAGAAATAGTCTCCACAGACATAGCAATTATTGCTGATGTTGACTCAGCCATATTAGAGTTGCTGATTACAACAAATTTCTATCCAATCTTTGTAATCCTGTCTCCTAAAATTGTTAAAAAGAAATTAAAACTATTTTCTGCTGTATTCTTACCTTCAATCATTTAATTACCTTCCTATCACGCCGCCACGCGCATTTGCCTCCCCTAGGTTTGTCTACACTTTTCTTAATCATGTGAGTCTGGGAGCCGCTGATTGGGTCAAGATTGCTGACGTCACGCACCATCCACTTGAAAAATAATAACACAAAACTGGGCTACTCCCCTAATCTTTATACTGTGACTTCCTTGAACTGGCATGAATGATGATTTCGGCATTTCGCATGCATGCCACAGAGGTTAGGTAATGTCTCCAAAGATTTTCAAATCTGTCTCCAAAATGATCATAGTTTGTAAACAGGAATCAATTAGGAAATTGTCTCCAAGATCTTGTCTTATGAAGAAGAATTTTCTCTCAAAAATTGTCTCCAAAGATCTTTGGTGACAAGGACGCACTTTCAGCTTTGCAGGACTAGATGTTATTAGTTATTTTGTTATAGAGTATGTCGGTTAAATCAATTAATTCTGTAGCTATTTCGTCGACAAACCGTGCTTTGATCTTCAAACGCTCAAATTGGGCCGCCCGTTGTTTCTGATAAAAAAAAAGAACATAGGTGAACAGGTGAATCTCTGTGTATGCTACTTCAGTAATCTTCGGGCGCGCATAACGTAAACATCAAATGGTGTCTGCTCGGTTGTACAGTTTTCTGTTTCTAGTACCTACCGATTGGTAGTTTCGAATCTTCAGTAAAAGATGAGTACCCTTTTAATTTTATTTCATTTATTAATAAAGGTTTTTCTCTTGTGTTTTAGATATTAATAAGTGGTAATAATTTTGTTACAATGAGTGAATCTATAAGTGACCAATCGAACAATTCATTAGAACCTGATCCTGTTACCTTATCCAGCATCCATTCTTTTTTAAAAGAAATCTCTGATGAAAATAAAGCAAAGAATAAGTCATTAGATGATTTGGTTAAAAGAGTTTCAAAAATCGAAAATGAACGAAGTTCAGGAAAGAGGAAGGTTACCATTGATCCGTGTTCTAGTAAAAGCCAACCAACTAAAAAGCCTTGCATTTCGGATGTATCCGATACTAGTAGAGGAGACAATTACGTCACAGGCCCTAACCAATTGATTTCCATTTTGGATACTGGTGTTGAAGAATTCATATGTGAAATTCCTTCATCTTCGGCTGAATTTATTCAGCCTGATATCTCTTACAACCCAGTAATTTCTAGTGGTACTATTGTAAGCCCGCAATTAAGTCACGGGTCTCGTAACGCCATCCCTACTTCGCGTAGTGGAGTCAGTTCTAGAGCCCGTTGTGAGCAGTCTCAGCATGGTATCCCTATTGTTCATAGTGGAGTAAATGCAGGAGCTTTTCAAATTCAGAGTCCTCAGCTCGAACATGTTTTCCCTTCTATAAATGAAGGTGTTACAAATAATGCCAATGAATTCTATGTCGAAAGGGATAATGATTTTGAAGGTTTTCTGGTGGAAGAATCCCTTCAACCTGAAGAGTCTAATGTTGTAGTATCTAATGCTAACCCTTTGCCTGTAATTAGCTCTGCTAATAAGACTAATTGGTCTCCTGGTGAAGAAGTCATACAGTGGTACGCTAATGTGGCCGATATTGATCTCACTGATGATCAAATTAAGACTATTTCCGAAAGGTATCAACCTAAGCCAGATGTCTCTCATCATTTCGAGCCGCCTCATCTTCCCTCTCCCCTTTGGCATAAATGTAAATCTAATGCCCAAGATGCTTTTAAGCAGAGGTCCTTACATAGAATCCAACAACTTTCTTGTGCTGCCATCAAACCTTTGATTGATGTGTTGGATTCTATGGAAGCCAATGATCCTAACAGGGAAAAAATTGCCGCTTCTATTCAGCTTACTTGTTCAGCAAATCTGCGTACAAGCAGATTAAGAAGGGCTCTAACGGCTAGGTTCATCAAACAAGACTTGAAGCAGAATCTTTTCTCGCAACCGGTTACCCATTTGGATCTATTTGGCTCTGAATTTCATACTGCTGCTGAAAATGCCAACAAATCACAAGCCACTATCCAAAAGGTTGTCCCATCGGGCAGTGGGAGATACTTTCAAGGTACCCAAAACAGGTCAACAATGAGTATGAACCAACAAAGTTCTAACTTTCAGCGGTTCAATACTAACCAAGCGGGTCCTAGTTCTGGCACTTCTGGGTTTGTAAGGCGCCAAACAAGCCAGAGTCAGCCATTTCAGTACAACCAGAGATATGGTTCCTCTAGAGGAGGAAAGCCCTCCTTCCGCAGAAGGGGAAGAGGCTTCTCAAATTAAGAGAGCCGGAAACATTTCCAGGTATTTACAGAATTGGTCTAATATCACTTGCAATAGTTTCATCCTTAACATTATCAGAGATGGATACAAAATTCAATTCACAGACAATCCTGTTCTACCAGATCCAGCTATTTCTAATCCTAAGTCAGATGAAAAAATTTCATCCCTCAAATATGAAATAGAGAAACATTTACTCTCTAAAGCAATTTCAAAAGTTAATCCCTGTCCTTCTCAGTTACTTTCTAGAGTTTTCACAGTCAAAAAAGCTAACGGTAATAATCGAATGATAATAGATTTGTCTCAAATAAATAAGCAAATTACTGATGTCCATTTCAAAATGGACACTCACGATACCATTAAAGATATCTTATCTCCAGGGGATTATATGGCTTCAATAGACCTTACTGATGCATTCTTTTCAGTTCCTATACATGACAATAGTAAAAAATTTCTTTGCTTTGAACATGATTCTCAAAGATATCAATTCAATGTTCTGCCATTTGGCATGAAATCATCTCCTAGAATTTTCACTAAAGTTCGCAAACCGGTTATTAATTTTCTAAGAAATCAAGGAATCAAAATTCTTGCATATCTAGATGATATATTTATTTGTGCCTCTTCTTTCAGTAAGTTAGAATTTCAAGTCCATCAGACATTAAAACTACTTCTGAGTCTTGGGTTTCACCCTAATTACAAGAAATCCAGTCTTGTTCCTTCACAGGAAATCAAACATTTAGGTTTTATTTGGAACACAGATGTGATGAAACTTTCCCTTCCAAAGGAGAAATTAGATAAAGCCAATAAATTAGCCAATTCCTTAATTCAAAATAAATCAACTCTTAGAGACTTATCATCTTTCATTGGATTGATCAATAGTTTTTGCCCAGCCTTCCCTCATGCTCCATTACACTTTAGAAACCTTCAATTTCTCCTCAATCAGTATATTAAAACCTCTAACTGTTGGGACTTGCAGATCACTATTGATCAATCTTCTAAAGCTGAACTGATCTGGTGGAAAGATTTTGAATCTTCTGTGCCATCAGCTCCAATTCATAAACTTTCTCCTGAAATAACTCTTTTCTCAGATGCTTCTCTTTCTGGTTGGGGTGGTTTCATCTCTTCTGGTGAAAATGTCTCTGGCACTTGGTGTATAGATGAGAAACAGCATCATATTAATTTTTTAGAGTTGAAAGCCATAAAACTATGTATCCTATCTTTTCTTCCTTTTCTCAAAAATAGAGTCCTTCAAATTTGCTCTGATAATTTCACATCTGTATCATTTATTAATAAGAAGGGTGGAACCCATTCAAAACCCCTTTGCCAACTTGCTTTAGAGATTTGGTCTATTTTAATTGAGAATAATATTTCATGTGAAGCTATTCATATACCAGGAACTGAAAATACCATTGCTGATAAATTTTCTAGATTCTCTACTTTTTCTCATGAATATAGCTTGAATTCAGATGCCTTTAAGACCATTATTAATAGAATTGCTTTCCTTCCTGAAATAGACTTGTTTGCCTCAAGAACAAATGCAAAATTGTCCAAATATGCCTCCTGGAGATTTGATCCTTACTCAGTATTCATCAATGCTTTCTCTGTCAAATGGTTAAATAATATTTATTTATTTCCTCCTATTAACTTAATCTCTAAATGTGTTCAAAAAATTGTAAAAGATGAAGTTAGTAATGCCCTTTTGATAACACCTGCTTGGCCTGGCCTTGCTTCTTTACCTGTTATTTTGTCTATGCTAATAGATTCCCCCATTTTCATTCCACGCAATTTCCTTGAAGGCCATCTTCCAACGAGACATCAATTCAACTTGATGGCCTGGAGCATTACAGGCAATCTTGCCTTAGCAGAGGAATTTCTGAGGAAACCTCAAATTGTCTCCTCAAGAGTATCTCCAAGTCTACTCTCCTTTCCTATGGGAAAGACTGGAGAAAATTTTATATGTTTGTTAGAAAAAAAGGGTTTAACAGTATCATTACTGTGAATTTAATTTGTGAATTTTTGTTACATTTATTTAACAATGGAGCTAGTAGTAGCTCATTAAATTGTGCACGGAGTGCTTTAAGTTTCTTTTTGTGTTATGAGTTAAAAATTAAAGATGATGAAACCATTGCAAGGTTATTCAGATTCTTCTATAAAGAAAGACCATTAAAATCAAAGTATTTTACATATTGGCCTGTAAAGAGCCTGCTTAATTATCTCTCTGAATTGCATCCTGCCTCTGATCTTTCTCTCAAGTCCCTGACTTTGAAGACTCTTGCCTTAGTAGCACTCACCTCCTCAGACAGAGGGCAGACTATCCACCTGATGGATATTGAGAAAACTACTTTTGCAGAAGACTGCTTACAATTCGTCATATTTGACAGACTAAAGACTACTAAGAGA
The DNA here is from genome assembly GCA_947561585.1 of Caprella mutica. NCBI lineage: Eukaryota > Metazoa > Arthropoda > Malacostraca > Amphipoda > Caprellidae > Caprella > Caprella mutica. The sequence goes on from CANNZV010001967.1 coordinate 105,239, forward strand.
GTACTAAAACCAAAAGTCATAAATTGTCATTCATGTGATATTCCCTCTCTCAATGTGTGTGACTATGTCTTAAGTTATATGAATCGCACTTTGGGCATAAGAGCCAAGTCTGTGAAAGAGGGAAAGACAAAACCAACTCAGCTCTTCTTATCATGGGCTACTAAGAGAGCAGTTACCCGGCAGACTTTAGCTCGTTGGTTGAAAACCACTTTAAAGATGGCAGGTATTGATACTGATCAGTTTACTGGCCACTCATTTAGAGGTGCTTCCCTATCAAATGCTTATCAACTTGGTGCCAACATAAACCAGATTGTCTCTGCCGGATCATGGACAAATACTGAGACATTCAGGAAACACTATCTGGCACCTGAAAATGACTCTCCTGTGGGCAAAATAATCTTAGATCACTTTAGTAGAGGGTAAGAATATCAACTTCTTAAAAGTGGATATTTTTAAATACTGGTGGTATTTTTTTTTTAGGATGTTATTGTTTAAAATCTTAATTTCAGTAGCTATGTTAATAGAGTTTGATTTCTATCTCTGGAATCGAAGCACGGTTTGTCGACGAAATAGCTACAGAATTTAAAGATTACACTAGAATTACTTACCTTTGAAGTGTAATCTTAATTCTGGAGTTGTCGTCGACAAACCATTAGTTTAATTCCCTTCCCACCTCCCAAATCAAACCCTAGACCCTCAGATTACTGAAGTAGCATACACAGAGATTCACCTGTTCACCTATGTTCTTTTTTTTTATCAGAAACAACGGGCGGCCCAATTTGAGCGTTTGAAGATCAAAGCACGGTTTGTCGACGACAACTCCAGAATTAAGATTACACTTCAAAGGTAAGTAATTCTAGTGTAATCTTTAAATTTGCTTACATTTTAAAAGGGCAAAACTCAGCTTTGTCTAATTGGCTTAGAATTTCGAATTAATTCCTATGTTCCCATGATAATATTGGGAATTTTTGGCTTGAAATCTTCAAAAATAAGCCAAAATTGGCTTGGCTCAGAATTTTTGTGAAATTTTGGCTCAAAAATTGGCTTACAATCTGCCAGCCTCTTAAACATGGTAACCTGTCACTACCTGGGGTGCATTCCTATCCCTGACTGTATTTCATGTATTTTTTCCTCTTCGAAAATAATATTCTAGCGAAGTCGGTGGATTTTTAGCTATTTATTCCTATGTTGCCATTACTTTTTGGTGACTGAATTGGAAAAATGTTGGTGGATTTTTTCAGCTTTTGGTAAAGTCAGTGGGTTTTTGTGCACCAAATACAGATTGGTGCCTATCCATGTTTTAAAGTTTTTTAATGGACCCAGGGCTGAGGGCACCTTATTTAAAAGATAATTTGAAGAAGAAAATTAGCTCCCTGGCCAGTCTGCAGAATGTGTCTCATGACTCTCAGAGATTACCTATAAATTAAGATGAAGTTATTCTCAGACTCTCAGCAGCAGATTCAGAATCTCCCTCAGCAGGCACAGCTAAATTAATGGTAACATAGGAATTAATTCAAGATCTCTCTCCAAGATCTCAAATTTCTTATTTTGGGTTTAGATTTGTGATCATTTGTCTCAGAGAGTCTTGGAAAAATTATCCATATTCTGCAGAATGGCTCCCTGAGTCCCTAGTAGGCCGGTCCTGCTAAACACCGACCGGGGACAAATTTCTTCCGCCCAGGCATGTTCTATCACACAATTGGTTATGATTGATCTTCTTACAAAATTTGGAGAAGAAAAAATAACTCATTAATAAGTGAAAATGTTGTATATGTGACTCCATTATGTACTACTTTAAGTACTTTTCGGCACCGCCTGGGGAATAATAATTGAAAGTAGGATGCTGAAAAGTAGGATAGCCGTATACTTGATCCATTTATTTTCAGTTAATGTTGATATGATAATGTTCTACATATTTAAAGCAATAACAGATAAATCTTAATTTAGATTGGAGGGTTCTTAAATGGATGTCGGGAATTCTGTAAGTAGCAAAGCATTACCAGCTCCCACATAGTTTGAAGGGAAATGTTATTTTATAGACTCTTGTAGCTTAATTATAGTTCACAATTTCACACTTCAAAGCAAATGACCTTAAATATACTCATCCATCTGAATAAGTATATTGTATTTGATTGTGAATAATTAAAAAAAAATGAAATAGATGATTTGATATTGGATTTCATTTTACAATTTTCTAGTTTTCATATTGATGGTTTAATAAAGAAGTATCTCAATAGATACAGTGAATGTATATCTTATATTAATCTACTACTATTCACAGATTCTCTCTGTTGCATCCACATCTGGAGCTCAATGCATCCTCCAAGCTTAGAGAATTCTGGTCGAATTGATGTCGATGTTGCAGTGAGTAATTTTGATGGAAAAAAAGAACAATCGAATTTTCCTCCCTTATAAGTCCAATTTGATATCTTTTTATTATTCATTTGATCATTCATTCCAGATTTCAGCCCATCCATATGACCATGATTATTGTGCTGAAGGAATGGAAGTCTCTCCAAACTTGGAGATCAATAAGACCATTAATCCTGATGATGTGAGTAAAATAACTATGAGCAGAAATTTGTAAAGTTAAAAATCAAATTGGGGATTATCAGATTACAGGTTTAAAAAATTAAAATAATTATTTATGTCACTTCAGATATCTTCTTTATCAATTGTTCATGACTATTTCTGGGAGGAGTAAAACAGAATGAACACTCAAATCTTGATAGTGTATTTGGAATTTGAAAATAATTCATATATTGAAGCACTATATAAATGAATATTTTTAATGTCAATTCTAATTAGATAAGTTTCAATAACTACCATGAATAGATAGATGTACTATTTAAGATTTTATTTTTTTGGTTCCTTTCAGAAAATTCCTGTTCGACTCGAATATATTCGTGGAAGAAAGCATGCACCAAGAGTCAGAAAACAAAACCCAACCAGAACAAAAAAGAGAAAACAATTCACACGCTTCAACATTGATGAATATGTTAACAAATTTAGTTCCATTTTCTCTCCTGCTGTAATGGAACTGAATAAAATGGACCTAATGAAGAAAAAACTAAAGACACCAAGATATTCCAGGTACCAAAAGTGGCTGTCAGTCAATTTCATGGTGGCTTCCACAAATACGGGGTATTCTTTACTTTTCAAAATGCTCCCATTGCCATCAGTGAAAACATGTATGAGAGAACTACAAAAATTTAAGTCAATCCCTGGAATAGCGAATAATAATTCAAGGCTGATGAGATTGAAAGTTTCATCTACAATCAAGAACAATAATTTTGCTTTTCTCCTGTTTGATGAAATGTCTCTTCGGTCAGGATTGTATTTTCACCAACCATCAGATACAATCTATGGTTTTGAAGACGATGGCATTGAGAGATCCTCGAACTTAGTCAGTTCAGTTCTCTGTGTGATGGCGGTGGGAGTAGTGAGGAAATGGAAATATCCTCTTGGATTCTATTTGACTTCTAAAACCATGAAATCGGAATTTATCTGTAATATTGTGAAGACTTCAATCAAAGCAATGGAAGATGAAGGATTCCATGTTTTGGGTGTTACGTCCGATCAAGGCCCTAACTTCGAAAAAACCTTCAAATTATTGGGAGCTACAGAGGATTCACCGAAAATCATGTTGGATAGTTGAAGCTACTGCGTCTTTAGAGACCCACCACATCTGATTAAAAGTGCTCGCAACTATTTGCTGAATGGAGATGTCAAAATTCCGGGAAGTGGAATGGTAGCCAAGTGGACGCATTTGAAAAATTTATATTCCATCGATTCTAAGAATAGTTTCAAACTTGCTCCCAGATTGACAGACAATCATGTATGTGACTTGAAAAGATCAAGCAAGATGAAGGTCAAGTTAGCTACTCAGTCATTGTCCCATTCCGTTTCATCAGGTCTTTGCTTTCTACTTTCCAATAATCAAATAGACTCATCTGCTGCAGGAACCAGTGAATACTGTCAAAAATTCAATGACATTTTTGACATTATGAACTCCTCCTCCTCAGCTGACAGAGTTGTCTTCAGAAAACCATTATCCACTCAGTCAATATCTGTTGACTTTCTGAAAGACTCTATAATTTGGTTAAAAGAGTTAGAGAAAATAAATTCTAACGGGAGGTGCCATTTTATTAGAGGATTTAGGCAAAACATCACCGTTCTGTTGGAACTCAACCGAACTTTAAATTCTCTGGGAGTTCCATTTCTAAGCACACGTAATTTATGCCAGGACCCACTAGAAAACTTCTTTGGAAAAATAAGACGGCTATCGAAATTCCCAGATGCGTTTTCATTTTCAAATAACTACTCCAAGATATCAAGTGGATCTCTGGTTGCAGCCCCCCTGACTGGAAATTGTGAAGCAGCTCAAGAAGATGACCAGTTGACTCCTCTTCTGAAATATGTATGTATTTTACAATGTAGCTACATATTATTATTACTTTCATTTGTAATGATGTCCCTTTTTTGTAATTTGGATTATGTATTATCATGGAGGCTTTTTTCTCACTGCTTCATCATAGTTCCTTCATTTTACTTTATATGTATTTTACGTAAGTGATATGGCCTTTGGTTCCGAGGAAAACTTCAAATCCTTACTGTATTAATTTATTTTTAATTGCGATTCCATTATTTTTATTGTGCATTTTTTAAGATTTATTGTCGGAATATCATTCAGTTCGAAAGATATGTATTCCTATCATTATTTTCACAGGAGCCCTTGCCTGAACCTGAAGTGGAAGAAATTGGCTTTCTTGAAACTGATTTTGAAGCAGCTGTGACCTATTCTGGCTCACCATCAGCACCAGTTGGAGGACTTTTTGAATCCGTAGCCTCGGACAACGCCTGTAACTACTTTGCTGGATACATCGCCATGAAGCTTGATAAATTTCATAGCAATAAGCTTAAATCTAAATTAACTCAATGTGAAACATGCAGCAGTATCTTAATCGCCCAGGATCTGAATCTACATTTGTTTATATCCTTCAAAGAATATAAACAAAATGTTGATTCGTCCTAGGGATTAAAATACTGCTCCGCATCCTTCATTTCCACAATCAATGAACTGAAACGTGTTTTCTTGTATTTCTTTGATAAGAATTGCCATCATAGAGGATTTTCTAAAAAGCTTGCTGAATTCATGAATAACTTTTGTATGCTACCTCAGTTTTGTTGAAGAAATGTCACAGTATCTAGTCAAGTTCTACATAAAATGCAGATTATTTAACTGCCTGAGAACATGAAATCAGAAGCTAAGGTGTGGAGGTGATAGGGATAAGTTGAAGAAACTGACTAACAAATAGTTGAAATAAAAGTCATTTCCTATTGTGTCTAATAGTTTTTCAATGAACTGTCTCTTGATTTAGGGCAAAATTGATTGTAAATTTTTGCAGGATTATTATTGTAGAAGAGAACCCTGTGTATTTTTCTTTCTTTTCCTCTCTCAGTACACACTTCATCTTTGCTCTTAGCAGGATTATTGTTGTGGAAGAGAACCCTGTGTATTTTTCTTTCTCTCTCTCAGTACACACTTCATCTTTGCTCTCGGCAGGATTATTGTTGTGGAAGAGAACCCTGTGTATTTTTCTTTCTCTCTCTCAGTACACACTTCATCTTTGCTCTCGGCAGGATTATTGTTGTAGAAGAGAACCCTGTGTATTTTTCTTTCTTTCCCATTGATATGAGCTCGTGTGTATAATTGCTGGTGTGCAGTTTAAGTAGCTAGTGATCTAGCTTGGTGTCTGAGGAAAGTTCCTTTGCCCCGAAGTCTTCAGTAATGTTCTTAGATAGTGGATATGGTGGCCAAATTTATATTGCTAATTGAACTAGTCTATTATTTAATTAATAATTTTTTTGTTGAAATGTAATTTTTGTTCTATTGTTCTTAATTTATATGTGTACACTTTGCTAAACATTTTGTAAAACTTTATATTTTCTAAGTATCTATATCATCGATATAAATATGTTCATCAATACATTTCATTATAGTGGGAGAAGGTAATCAATAGTTACTAGTAGTCTATTGTCACGTAATCAAAATGTACTCATATGCATTTCGAAATGAAAGTTTGATATAGTACTTAGTTAAATAATTATCTTCTAGCACAATGATGCTTACTGTAGCTTAAAGAGAATCATTCCTTCAAAATGTTCCAATTAAATAGTTTCTAACTATAGGTAATGTGGAATGAATTAGTCTGTTAATTTTCCCTCTTAGTAATGTAATCGATTGTCTATGACTGACCACTAAATAGATCAGTGTAAAGTGGACCAATAGTTAAAAAAGCTAAATGCTATGTTTCCTTAAAAAAGTATCTAGCATTATCATGAAGGGTTTATTTTTTATTTGTCTTTTGTCACTTTTTCATTGTTAGTTTCCTTTATTTCTTTTCCTCCAACCATGAGTAAGTGGAATGATGTTTTGTTTTTATACAGAAGCTACTTTTCAGCATATTATATTTATGAGTAGGATTGTGACAATATGCAGTGCATAATATGCACATAAATATTTAGTGCATATTCGCTAGAAATATGCATTTTATTAAAATGCATATGCAAATAGAAAATGCATATATGCAATTATAAAAAATAATATGCAATAGATTTATGTGCATATGGTGCAGTGCATATTATGCACCAAGAATCTATTGCATATATGCATTTTCTATTTGCATATATGCATTTTTTGATGCATATGCAAGATATGCAAAGTCACAACCCTAATTGTGAGGTCTGTTCTTATTGGTTCCTGTTATGTTTGTTGATATGGCTTATACCTACTTATTGAAATATAAACATATTGTAATTTAACCAAAAAGGTATTTTTCATAGTAATATATCGATCTACTACAATCCAATATTCAATAAAATCTGGGAATAATTTTTATCCTTCAAATTAAAAATCTAACTACGGTATAGGTACAGTCAAGGAAAAGTGTATCCGTCATGATTTTTACTTAGTTAACTAATTTTAAATTTCCAAAAATTAACTTTACTAATTGCAATGCTTGTAGTATTTTTAAAAGTGATCTGGGTACACGATGACAAATTTATAAGATTTGTAAATAATAGGAAATTAGAAAAATGTGATTTGAGAAATTTGAATCAAACGTAGACTCTTTTCTCTGATAGTACCTATTTGAAATTAAATATATAGTTTATTACTTTACTAGTATTTACTCTAATGTTCTGTTTGAACTTAAGAATAGAGGAAATCACTTCCATAGTATTTTATAAGCCGATAGAAATAGTTGTTAAAAATTCGATTATGAATAGCTATATGCTACTGACGAGAAGAGTTTAATTAGAGTTTTATGATGCAATCAGAGTGCTCTAAATAACTAAGATTTAATAAAAGTTCTAAATTAATCAAAAACATCCTCTTTATGACGTTCGAATTAACAAAATAATTTAATTTATTAGGTATGCTATTTTAAAATTTTCGCTATGGCATCTGCTGTTTTAAGCGCAAAAAACAATACATGGCAACTAATTGCCACGTCACGAGCGCCAGGCAATTTTGACTGGAATTTGTACCCGTTGACTTGTCCTAACTACCCTTCTATTAACTGTGGTCTCTATTGTCACTACATATTCCATATACTGGGATTTAGACGCCCATGGCGCCACTTTTTGGCATCACTTGTGCCTGTGCTATGCTACCTCCATCTATATATATACTCAGTGGATATACCTCACCTCATCATGTCACGATAGGAATTGAACCTTATAATGAAATATTTAGCGTCTCGCGACCGCGAAACGTGATATTATTTTAGCCATTGGCTCACCCTAAGACAATATAAGATATACTCTCAACTTTATAGGGGCACATGCAAAAATAATAACAACCAATCAGGATAATAACAACCAATCAGGAGCATACTTCACACCAAACATACACAAACGTACGACCCCCCCCCCCCTTGAAATTCACAGAGGGATGGATAATCGTTAGTCTTGACGTGTGAAGTCGTTAGAAATAGAAATATTCTCTACTGATTAGGGACTAGATAACTAAATTACCTTATTATCAATTAAGTCTACAAGATCGCATATGTGGTTCAATTTAGTATTCTAAATATAATCTCCCTTTTAACGAAGAACAGTCATAAGATTAGGTATACCAAGCCAGTATAAACCTATGTAGGTACCATATTGTCTTAGACCACACTACGGCCTCTTTCACACGAGTCACCAGTTGCCTCGTATGAAAGACTCGGCAACTAATGACCGTCAGTTCTAACAACCATCATGAACCATGCTAGAAAACACTCAATCTAAAGAGTTCCTTCATCATTTTAGGAGGTTCTTCTATTGGCTTTACTGCTCAAGAAGGAAGAGACGCTCTCTCGAAAAAAAATTGCAAACGCATGAGATGTTAATATTAGAGATGGGACGATACCGAAATTTTCACAAATACCTATACCCAGATTTTGACAGATGTCGATTACTGAATATTGTTATTCGCTAATTTATAGTAACTATTAGAATAGATTGTTTAAATTAATTATTTTCAAGAAATTTAAAATAATATTGGTATCGATACCTTTTTAATTACCAACACCGATAGGAGAAAAATTACTGATACCAGTTCCGATACTTCCGACTCATCTCCATTTAACTTAAAGAAGAGACAAATATAAACATCATACACTTTAAAATAATTCATGTAGCTATGTGATGATAATTTTGAATTCTAAAATTTCTTCCAAACCACAAATAAAGAGAATTTTTTTTATTGAAACAAAATGCTCTCTTACAATTAGATCAGGTGGTCTTGAGTCCCAACAAATCGTAACAAGGATAGAATACAAAGAGCATTAATGCCCCATTAAGCTCATATAGATTTTAGGGCAACATAGAAAAAAATATAGATAGTTAAAAATAAAGTTATGATAGTCAATATTTATGACTTCAGAAACTACAGACAACACAATGAAAATAAATTGTACAATATCTGCTCATTTATTGTTCCATGAATAGATAAGTATTACATTTCTTCTTAAAATTAAAATTATAATAACTGACAATCTCCAATTAATCGGGCATAGCGTTCCAAATATTACAGCCTGAATAGAGTACAACTTAGCGACTTAGTACGCCTATAAAGTGGCAAAGTAATGAGTTTCCATATAATTATACAGCCTTATATCAATTTCCCGATTATTAGCAACTCTATGTATATAACATGCTGTTTTTAGTTTGTACAAACAATTCAAATTTAATATTCCTAGTTCTGCAAAGATAGGAGAGGCATGCGACAAGTGATGGGCATGAAGAAGAAGAGAGCGGTTCGCATCATTATGCGAACCGCTCTCTTCTTCTCTATAGGAAGGAGCATTGTACCATTCATTACCTGTGTGCCATAAGAGAGACACGAGTGAATAAAAGAATAGTATAGCATCTTCAACACATTAATAGGCAATACAATACATCACGCACCCTAAAGAGAACTCCTAGGAATCTTGATATAGTCACCGAACAAGCATTTATATGGCTAGCAAAATTTAAATTCTTATCAATAATTACACCCAGGAACTTTATGTCAGGAACACAGTTCACCTCACTCCCAGCCATTGTCACCGATTCCAGTTGGTATGATCCCCTATAAGAAAATGTAATATACTTAAGTCTTATCAACATAATACAATCAGCTTTCAACCAATTATGAACCGACAGTAGATTCAGATTTACAGATTCATGAAATACTAACAATTTCTCCCTAGCAAAACTGCAAGACAATGTAGAGTCATCTGCAAACAACGTGAACTTGAGAAAAAATTTGAACAGTTCGGAAAGTCATTTATGAAAACCAAGAAGAGGAGAGGTCCGAGTATACTACCTTGGGGAACACCACTGGTCACTTCTCGCTCATTAGAGATTACATTATTCAAAATTACATGCTGTGTCCTATATGACAAATATGAGCGGAGCTTACACCATAAAACTCTAACTACTTTAGCAAAATTCTATGGGATACAGAATCAAAAGCTTTCATCAAATCCAAAAACATAGAAAAATACAAATTACAATCATCTAGTGACGAGTATACATCAGTCAGCAAACTCACCATTGCACTCTCCGTACTCCTACCAGAACGAAAACCAAAGTGACTTCCATGAAATATATTTTTTGTTTCAAAATAACTTTTTAGTTGATTACACACTACCTTTTCAAATATCTTTGATAAATTAGACAGAAGAGAGATTGGTCAATAGGTACTAACATCGTCAACAGCACCACCCTTATGTAGGGGAATAACTGATGCCTTCTTTAAAATAGACGGGAAAATGCCACTAGACATTGATTTATTTATGAGAACAGATAAAATAGGCGAAATTACAATTGATGAATGTTTTAGTACAGCAACTGGTAATGAATTGAGGTGACAGGATTTACTTTTAAGTGAATATATACATTTATGAGCATCTACGTCTAGGATATGAGTGATAAAGAATGAATCACCCAGAAAATTCACTGAATCTGCCCGCCAATTGAGCTAAAAAAAAGTCATTAAATTTGAATACTGCAGACAGCGGGCTTAGCTCACAAAAAGTTGAGTCACTGAGAGACTCCGTATGAAAGCTACTATTAATATTGTACCCCACAGTCGGTGACGGCAACTTTCAGTGACGGTCACTAGTTACCCGTCGCGTCACTGCCAAATGCAGTTGCGTAACCAGGCAACCGAAGTGACTTCGTATGAAAGGCTATGTCACTTTTGCAGGTATATGCATAGTAAATAACTGGTGACTCGTGTGAAAGGGGCTTAAGTTGTAGGTATACCTTAACGCTGATTGGCTAGAAGTTGGGTCAGAGTGCTGACGTCAGTGCAAACATGCTCTGTATTTTATAACATGGAGTTGAGCACAGAACATTGAATAGAAGAAGTGTAGATCCCATTATATTACTCTTGAGTGCCGTTTACAGTGACGTCACTTAAACTAGAGCCACTCAGCCAATCAGAGGCTTCGTTTCACCAGTTCTGTTTGAGTCCGTATTTTGAAAGCGTATTACAACCTAAATGGTATCAATTTGTGTTTGTTGCAAAGAAGATTAGTTTATTATTGTTTAGTAGCTGCCTAGCTGGGCTATAGAATATAGATAATCGTGTACATAATTTGGTAGGAAGATATGACTCCCAGCAAAGATAATGAGCTGAGGTAGAATGCACGCTCAAACTGTTTTCGAGAGAGTGTTTACAGTGACGTCAGCGATCAATGGACGTGATTGGTTGAAATTTTACGACTGTGTACACCATGTGTACACGTTCGATCTGAGCTTCTTCTTATTCAATGTTCTGTGGAGTTGAGCGTTTCTATTATATTGTCTTTGGCTCCCTTTGCCATATTTCATATTACTAATTTGTTTCATATTTAATTTCGTCGTTTATTCGCCATATTTTCTATTTCTTTCAAATCTTCAAATTAATAAAAGATACAATATGTACAAAGTTGGTATCTACAATACAAAAGATTTTTCTTATAAGTTATCTTCCATTATTTTGAGATTAATTATTCCACATCTCTAAATTAATTATTAAATATTTGAAATAAATAAAAACAATTAAATAAAATCAAGACATGGTATCAACAATACGAGTAATTTATATAAATATTAAAACCTCAAATCAAACCATAGAGGAACTCTTCTAGAGAGAGGAAGTGTTGCAGCGATTGCAGGACTCAAAGGAAGACCGTGTAAGTTATATCATTTCTCCATTAAATTTTGTTTCGGTTATATCATTTCTCCATTAAACTGACGCTAGATTGCCAGTCACGTGACCTAAAAATAAGGATTTTAGCGTCCCGCAAGACGCGATATTATTTTGGCCACTGACTCACCACTTGGATCAAACCAACTCGAAATATCTGGATGTAATTTGAAGAATTAAAAATGGTTTAAAATCGTGTTGAATTTGAATAAAAAATTTAAAAATACGAATTTATAAAAAATATGGAAAACTGTACGCGACGAAATGTCCGGACACTGTTTAAATACACTGTAAGTAATTTGACCTAAGCAACGCGCGTCTCAAAATAAACAAATTTTATAGTCGGAACTGAAAGTAAATTCCGCACGCATAATAACAATAGTAACTAGGCAAATTCGTTGATATAATTTTTAGAAAAATTGAACAAGAAATCTCACAAATTGTAAAAGAAGAGTAATTCACATTTCAAGAAAATGAAGTAATCCCTTTGATGAATATATACATCATTGAAATAGTACATTTTTCTGGTGATAGAAAACCTCTAGAAATGCGTTCTACTTTCCGTTTATAGAGCTTTTGCTCATTATACAACATTCTCAATAAAAGGTTTCCTCTTACTGGAGTGTTCTCTTCATTTGATGGAATATAATCTACATTGTTTTCTCTAACACATTTCTTTAAAACATCGGAGAGCAGTTTTTGAAATTTCCTATCGCGTATGCTCTCTTTGAAGTACTGCCTTATTTTCTTGCTATCATCAACACTCCATCTTTAGTATTTTTGTGTATTCTTCTTTGGTGAAATGAAATCTTCTTCATCAGAAGCAATTCTCAATCTCCTTTCACTATTAGAATTTTTCTCTCGGCATCTTAAGAGTTCCCATCTCTTCATCAGATTCAGACGAAGAGTCTGAACCTGGAAAAAGAGACTTGAAAGAATTTTTAACTCTGTTAGCTGGAGTACCGCCAAACTTCACTCTTTTGTGAGAAGTCATCGGAGTGTGCATTAGGGAAATATCGCTAGCGCTTTTCGATGCTTGAGGAGTGCTCAGAACAGCAAGTTGCACAGCAGAGGTGTCTTCAATTCCACTCGATTCATTGCACTGATTATCATTTCTTACGACATCTCTGATTATAGATGATACAGCCTTCTCCTTCTCGTCATTACGACTTTGATTGATAGAACTATTTATGTTCTCATGGAGTCCAAAATACTTGAAGTAGACTCCTTTCTCAACTACTAGAGTAACTGAAAATAGTGCTACTCTGATAGATAATGAGTATGTGTCCGAATGTAGTGCTGTGCTTGCTGGATGTCTTGCTTCGGACGTATTGGACCACTTTCCTGTGTTCGTGTGATAGGGAGCAGGGTCGAAATATTTCTTATAGGGGCACTAATAAACGGGGTGGGGTCATAAGCCCCCCTCTCCCTGTTTTTTTATTTACCTAGTTAAGTAAATGAAGAACTACTTATATAGAAATAACTGAGAGTTGCTAATGTAGTTTGTCGTATCCGCTAGTTTGTTGTTTAAACTTCATGATTGTTTAATGACCTAGAATTTTAAACATATTTGAACATATTTTATGTTCAATCAGTAATGAACTACTAAAGTGTCAATGAGGATCAAATAATATAGGTAAATAAGGATTAAACAACAGAGGGGGCTCGTGACCAGGGGGGGGGGGGGGTTCGGGGTACGGTCAATAGCCCCCCTAGGTCACTAGTCCCCCCCCCCCTCCTTGTTTTTTTAATCCTATCCTTATTTACCTATTTCAACAAATGAAGAACTACATAGATAGAAATAACTGAGAGTTGCTAATGTAGTTCGTTGTATCCGCTAGTATGTTGTACTGCACACTTCATGATAACTCAATGACTTGGCAGGGGGGTTAGAGGCACAGTTCATAGAATACTATAGTTATGACTATCCGTTGTTTATAAATTTGACATGTTGCCGTGATGACGTCACAATAGGGGGTGAGGATTTTTTGTGGGAGTGAGGGTTTTTTGGGGGATAAATGCTGCTGGTGTTACAAATTTCTGGCGGCAAATCATGTGTTAGAGACTTGTTAGAAGAAGCAAAGCTATCATATTCGCCTAGTTGAATTTACTTAACATGCCTCTACGTTTGAAAATAAAAAAGTGCTCATATTTAGGTTGTACTAATAGTAGTGATTCTGTAGCAAATTTAAGATTCTTTAACTTTAGAAAACATGACTTTAAGGAATGGATTACTGTGTGTGATCAGTCTAAGTTCCTGAATCTCAAGGAAGAAAATATCCTCACGCATTACTATATATGTGAAAAACACTTCAACAAAAATGATTACACAAGATGTCTGACTCCCCAGAGAACGAAGATAAGGAAAGATGCATTCCCATCAGCAGGTGAGCTAAATAGTAAATAGTAACCGTAGGTACCTATGAACCTAGATCTTAGGTACCTACCTAGTCTATTCTATCTAGTAGTTAGGTATAGCTAGGTACTGAAGTACCTAAGTAATTGGCATTAGAACTTAAATTAGGTAGCCTGCCCAGGTGAAATTCAGTCTCCATTTGGTGCACAAAACCCCACTGACTTTTTCTAAAAGCTGAAAAAGTACACTACCATGTTTCCATTAACTAGGCTAATATGATGATTACATAATACTTTGGCTCTTCCACCAAGATTTTCCCAAATTTAGCCACCAAAAAATAAATGGTACCTAGCTAGGTCCTACCTAGCCAGACTGCAAGAATTGGTAAAGTGTTCTCCATGAAACCCTCCATTATGGCTTTTGTTCTCAGTAAAATACATGTAAATATTATAAAATATAGTAGGAAATTAAGGATTGTTCCTGTTCGCACAGAAAATGTTTAAAATGTCCCATGTTTTGCAGACTGGCTACCTAGGCTCAGTCATTCGAAATTGTTTGGAGAGAATATCCAAAATAATGAAATATCTCTCATATTCTGTGCACTGGGTGGGTAGGTAACTAAGTGTCTAAATCCACTGATCCACTCTGTATTTGGTGCACTAAATCGGAGTAAATCCCACTTACGTTCCAAAAAT
>CANNZV010001968.1:0-119994 GCA_947561585.1 Caprella mutica
CATTCTCCTAATTTCCCCCCATTCTACCTAATTTTCCCCCATTCTACATATTTTTATCTAATTTTACCCATTCCACTAATTTCTCCCCATTCTATCTGATTTCACCCCATTCTACCCAATTTCCCACATTCTATTTCTACCCAATTTTCCCCCATTCCACGTAATTATACCCATTCTCCTAATGTTCCCGATTCTACCTGATTTCCCCCATTTAAACAGATTTTTCCCAATTCTTCCTAATTTTCCCCATTTTACTGATTTCACTGTGATGAAGCTCTCCGCAAGCATACGTTCGTGAAATTTTTTCTCCCATTCAAACAGTTTTCCTCCATTCAACCTTATTATTTCCTATATTTCCCCATTCTACCTGATTTTCTTCAGATTTCCTCATTCTACCTGATTATTTCCTATATTTTCCAATTCTACCTGATTTTCTTCAGATTTCCTCATTCTACCTGATTATTTCCTATATTTTCCAATTCTACCTGATTTTCTTCCAGATTTCCTCATTCTACCTGATTTCCTTCCATAATCTACCTGATTTTCCCCCATTCTGCCAGCTGTTTAATGAAAAAAAATTCTGTGGACGATATGATGGTGTGCTTACCATGTATCGACACATGACGATAAATGGGTAATAACAAGTATGACTGTATGACGATATTTGGTTTCAACATGTCGATATTGGACTGTTTCAGAAAAAAAATATTTGATTCAAGGTAGATTACTTTACACTAAACGAATAACATAATACTTTATATGGTTTAAAAGATTTGAATGTTATCTTTTAGTTGGTTTAGTTGGTTAAACAATAAAAATAGTTTTGAAGGAAACCTCTTAAGTGGTCGATAAATGGTGACTTCCCCCTATATTAAAAAAATAAGAAGAAGTTGATGCGTATTATTTTACGTTTTTATTGATGAAAAAGTATTTGTATATACATAACAAAAAAGAATGTATCTTAATTTAATTGTAATAATTTAAATCTTCTATTGAGTTCAGCGGCTCCCAGTCTAAATTGCTGTGTGTCTCATAATGATTTGCACACATATATTAATTACTATTTTGTCCTTTTATAATCTTGACATTATATATATATAATTATCTTCAATTATCTTCTTTATTTTTCCCAATTTAAATTTTTAAACATCGCTTTTAATTTTCGATTATGTTCAAGTCTGTGGACTGCCTTGGCCTTTGCAAGTCATATTAGTTATATACAAGATTTATATAATAATGATTGACTTGTAATGGATTAAACAGATTATATATATTCAATCTCGCCCTTTTTGTATAATATGATCATAATACAATAATGATCATGTACACCTAGACACTGATAAAATACGAGTCAAATTGACTCAAAATTGGGTTCTAGTTTGTCCAAAAATAGGCTTAAATATGTACGTGAGTCAATCTGACTCATCCTAATGTTTTACTCACAAACAAGAGTCATGAGTAATATGACTCTAATTCATGGTCAAATTGACTCAGGTGAAGTCAACCAAGAAAAAAGACTCAAGTATTGAAATTTTGCCGGCCTTGACTCAAACGATGACTCGCACTTTTTTCAGTTTAGGATGCAGATAGAAAAGAAATTTTGAAGAACACAAAACTTTTATTAAATTATTACTACTATTTTGAAATCTAAAACCGTACGAAGATTCATTTTAGAAAAATTTTGGGCAAATAACTAATCATTATATTAGAATGCACCAATTAATTCCTGCACATCATACTCAGAAATACATCATGGATGAAAGAATAACACAATATTTGACAAAACAGTAGTACGTATACTAGTATTCTTCTATGATCTATCTAACATGTAAGAGTTAGTATAACACAATCACTATAAGTAATTTAATACAGTTGGACCGGTTGAACGTCTGCTTCAGATCAAAAATACAAGGGTCTGGAAGATGCAGTCAGAGAGAAAAGTGGCTCCATGAACTAAGTCACGCCTATACCGGCGGTGAAAATTCTCACGGAGGCAGAAAAACTTATACTCCATATATACGGATCCTATTTGATTATAATTTTTATTTCAATCAAATAAGAAAAATAGCATACAGGGAGATGTATTTGTCGGATTAATGGGACGTCGATTGGGCGACAAACTAATGGAGCGTCGGTCCAATGGGGCGTCAAACTATTGGAGTGTCGGACCAATGGGGCGTCGGACTTTTGAGACATCTCCAATAAAAAACAATTATAATAAGAATTAAAAACTCTGAGATGCCTTGCTCTGGTATGTGCAGCCTAACTGTTAATTCATCTAAATACAATAGAAGAAATTAAAAATACACTAAAAGGGGAATTTTTATCTCATATATTATCACTAATTCTGAAAATTATATTATATACGTACTGTAAACACCTATTCATATAGCTATAACTATTCATGTAAACCAGTAACGATTTTATATATCTAACCATTAATTACTTATTTATTAGCGTTTACTTGTAAACTTACTTATTTTATCTCGAAAATAATTGAGTCGTACATTGTCGTTCACACTATACCTTTTTTCGATATAGGTGTTTCAGTCGCTGACTGTCTGCCGTACTGTGAACATCTAACTCCTCAAGTGATGAAGAAAATATACCCTAAGTGTTGAATAAGCTTTTTACACTGATTATCTATATTTCAAATTGTCTAAAATTTTGAGCTATAGCTGGGAATAGTTTCTTATACCATTAATTTACTCTTTTAATTGACTAAATAAATGTTTTGTGGCCATAGAATAATTATATATGTATATTGTATAGGTACCATGATATCCATTATAATTCACTATATAATGATTTGTAATTAATTTGATTAATTGTATTTTTATTTTCACTTTGATAGTTTAAATTTATCCATATTATATATATATATACATACATCAATTAACATCATACATACCTATAATTTGTATACTTATGTTATGAAACTGTACTGTTGTTGTAACTGATTTTGCTGACTCTAGAAAATTTAACGTAATTATTAATTGGTTGTGGTAAAAAAAAACTGTTCAAATTTTATGCCACTTTGTTTTTACTTATACATAAACAAAATATAGCTTGACCTACGATTATGTTAATGTAGGTCTGTAGCAAAGTAACTATACCTGGAACTAGCTTACTTCATTATAACTATAAAAAATTAATTAGTTTCATAATTATTTATTATTTATAAGTACCTAATTCAAATTAAGATTTTGTATTTTAAGTTAAAGTTCCAGGTAAATTTGTGCTTTAGGTCCCCAACCGATTTTCGATATTTTCCTACCAAAAATCAATTGCGCTATACATATCTCAAAAACTAAGCTTTTGCACAGCAAATGGTATTCCTGAAAAATATCTTAAAATGCATGGCTCCTTTTACTTATATTAAGTGTAAAAATATTGAAAATCGGTGGGGACCTAAGGCACAAATTTACCAAGTTCCATTATCCATAATAATAGCTAAAAGGGAATATTTCATTACCTATTATTATGGATAATTGGTGTAAAACTTCACAAATTTTAATTTAATAGATTTATTCAGTATATACCTACCATAATTGGATGTCTGAGTTAAGACTGAGTATAATCGATATACTTTAACAGCTAGGTGTATATTTGTATAAATGCTGACTTTCTTACTTATTCAAACTAACCTCATTTTAATAGTATTATCATTAACAATTATTGAAGGAGTTTAGAAGAATAACTTTTACTCCTAGATCTTTCAATATCACTTTAATATTTTTTTTTATCAATAATAATATGTCAGGTCACTGGTTCAAACGCTCTGTAAATTAAAATCAAAATTGCAACATCTTTGTTTACATTTTTTCGGAAATAGGTGGTGAGAGGCTTGAATTTTTTATTATAAATAAAAGAAATTGAATATTTTAACCTAAATGCGTTTTGATAGAATAAACTTCGAATGTAATACATAAAGTGGTGAATTACCAGTACATATTTTTATGTAATGTAATTATTCCGTAGGTAGATTAACTAAGTAGGACCTACCGTCCTACGTTGCCTAATCAGGTGGCGGCCATTTTGCGGGTACGTTTATAATGCACTCCTATTCCATTTAGTTTAATTCTAGAATCTAGATTGGTACAAATCAAACAATAGCAGTAGGTATTTCACCTAAGTTCCTATGAATTTTGGTGTCTGAAGTCTAGCTAGCTATAGATTCCTAGAATTTCCTTGGTTTTAGTATTTAATTAGGTACCTAGATAGTACTTAGTAGGTACCTAACTAGGGTCACGCAAGTAAATAAAGGTCCTTTAATTTTTAATTGCGGCCCTCTCAAGAGAGTCTTAATACATTCTGAACCGATATTACATAAAAATGTTGCATAGCTATCAAAAGAAGCGCAGTGCATTCTATTATTTATTTAAGTTTTTAACGCGCGTTTTGAATGTTTGATGTATCTGTTGACTGTTGTAAGAGGCCGCAGTTAGCACCTAGTCAGTGTGCCGCAATTTACCTACTCGACCCTAATTAGTAATTAGAGACCTTCTTTGTGTCAAGTACCTAAGAGTCACTCCAGTCTGCAAAGCAATAAGCATGCACAATTAGTCTCCAGATATTTAATTTTTGGGGAAATTTGTCAGCAAAGATTTTCTAATTTCTCTCCGTAATGGTCAAAATTCTCTCCACTAATTACATGTAAACACAGGAATTAATTAGAAAATTGTCGCCGGATAATTCAGGAGACAAATTTCAAGGTCAAAAGAGTCGCCAGATAAACTTCATAACCTCATGCATCTTTTTCAGACTGGGGGTTACTTAGGTCTTGCCCAGTCTGTATTTGGTGCACAAAATCCCACTGACCTTCTCAAAAAGCTGAAAAAATCCACCATAAATTTCCAGTATTTTTGCTGATCCACCAACATTTTCCCAATTTATCCACCGAAAATTAATGGTAACATAGGAATAAATAGCTAAACATCCACCGACTTTGCCAGAATATTATATTCAAAGGTGAAAAAATTCCACCGACATGTCGGTGGAATTTACCACGAAATACAGACTGGGGTCTTGCCGTCTTGGTAGAGACGGCCAGTCTGCAGAATGAGTCTCTTCTCCCGCAGAGATTTTTATTTTGAGAGAGAGTTACTCTCTGACTCTCAGCCAGAGTGGAATAATAACTCATTTCAAATTGACTAGTAACTCTGTTAGGAATTTAGAATGAACAAAAATTTCTCATTTTAACCCTAAAAAATGCAGAAATCAGTGAATTAATTTATAAGTTACAACTCCGCAGTGAAAACTATTGTAAAATAAGTCATTTAAGCTTCACAATTGGGCTTTTGTTGTGATGATAAACATCACTGATGGGAATGCATGAAGTTAGGAGTAACTCTGTTGGAATTTATGTTTTCCAGTCTGGACTCTCAGCAGCAGATTCAGAATCTCCTGCAGCTAAATTAATGGTAACATAGGAATTAATTCAAAATCTACCGCAGCAAAATTAATGGTAACATAGGAATTAATTTAAGATCTCCCGCAGAGAGTCTTGGAAAAATGTTCCATATTCTGCAGACTGGAGAGACGGTAGGGTAGGGCGGTAGGCTAGTTAGGTAAAATTCGGCTAGGTATAATCAACTCTCGAAGTCTCAACTTCTCAAGTAGGTATGGCTCTCGCCTCTCAGGAAATAGTTTCTTGCTTAACAGCCTGAACTGAATTTATCTTTATGTTACCTAAATGTTTCTTAGCATTGTCAGGACTCTGCAAGTCATTCACTTTGCATTATGCACAATGATGTCATGACTCATGACTTTTAATAATTTATCAGGTAGCTACTAGCTAGCCTACCTATTTAATTTTATATGATCAATTTTAAGTCATCTGAAGCTAGATAATTTACCTGCTATAGTGTATAGTACAATTACATCATACCTGCACAATCTCTCCACTCTTGACTCTCTCTCAAGATATTTAATTTTTGGGGAATTTGTCCCCCAATGTCCAATGATTTTCGATTTTTTTTCCAAAGACCAAATTGGCCAATAATCTCAAAATACTCTAATAATTTTTTTAGCATGTACTACCACCTAAACATAGAATTTAATTGGTAAATTGTTGATGAATATTTCAAAGACAAATTTTGAGACCTAACCAGCCAGTCTGCAGATAATGGGACATTTTAAACATTTGCTGTGCGAACAATCCTTAATTTCCTCCTCTCTCCTCTTAGTCCTCTATTTACATGTATTTCAATTTTTACTTAAAACAGCTGCTAGAATATAGAATTTCTTGGAGAACAGTTTACCAGTTCCTGCAGTCTCAACAGTATCTAAAAGCTGAGCGGCGCACTACAATACGGCGCACCACTGTACTTTCTATTAATGATCTCGAAGTTTATAACTGTTATGAAGTTTTTTGTATCTGCTATTTTGTTGTTCTGCACACTTCATGATTGTTTAACTAACTAATAAGTTTTTTTTTTACACCTCAGACTGAAAGTTTACAATAGTTACCCCTTAAAATTTGAATTACAGTTTTCTATGATGAATTTTATTTTCTATTCCAAATTAAACATCTCAATCAAATAATTAAACTGTGTAGTATAGATTCATTGGATTCAGCTACCGTCAGGTGTTAGTCATAAATCTGATAAAACAATTACCTATCAAATTCACTCCATTTATCATTAAGCTGTATTCAAAATACCTATCTAATAGAATGTACAGTGGTGCGCCGTAATCTGGTGCGCCGCTCAGCTTTTAGATACGTATTGTTTGGCTAAATAGTAAACGCTAAACACTGCCAGTCTGCATAATGACAATGTGTCTCTTCTCCCGCAGAGATTTTAATTAGAGAGAGGGTTACTCTGACTCTCAGCAGCAGATTCAGAATCTCCTGCAGCTAATAAATGGTAACATAGGAAATTAGGAATTAATTCAAAATTTACCTGCTCTCTCTCTCTCAGCTAAATTAATGGTATAATAGAAATTAATTCATGATCTCCTGCAGAGATCTCCAATTTCTTGAATTCAATCAAAAACTCCCTCATAGTCTTGAAAAATGTTCCATATTCTGCAGTCTTGAATCTTGCTAAACAGTTGCCGTATAAACTGCACAAGAAGGACACAACTCACAAGTCACAACTTCACCCATCTTCTGCAGACTGGCATGTTGATGTAAAGCTGTAGGCTATCTAAACATCAGATATTAATTAGGAATTAGTTTAAAAAATCTACCATTACCAAAGTTATGTTTTTCCCCCTTAAGAAGAATAATGTCTCAAATGTTTGGCAACAGCTGGACATGGACTGATAGACTTGATTTCACTTTGCAGACTGTTATCTATAATCTGGCTAAGTAGGCAGCTATAGGGCCATGCAGCCTCACAGGTAAATTCACTGAATTGCGACTGTTTATTATTAATTGTGGCACTCAAAAAAAGTCTTTAAAACCTGCTCAAGTTTCCAAATTCCATGTTCCATAGTTCAGAAGCCAAAATTTCTGAGCCAAGACAATTTGGCTCATTTTAAATTTAAAATCAAAATTTAACATGGGAAAAATTTCAAGCCAATTACATATAGATATCTGAGATTTGACCATTTGAAATGCCAGCCAATTAACACTTTCAACGCAACTCTAAATATAACGGTAATGCCGATCCTGCATCTTTGTTATATATACATACAATGATACATATAGTCATATTATTCATATTCAGTAGTTTTATTTGGTTTTTAACCTATTTTTCTGGTCATAAATGGGTAATATATCTTTACAAATTATATAGTGCAATTTTTATTCCTTACTTTTTTAAAACTAGTTTTCTGAAGTATTCAATATACCTATGTTGGAGAAGACTATATTTGAAAAAAATATGAAAAAGTATTAGCGTGTACCATGGCAATAGTGGTACACGAGTTAGCTGTGTACCTTACATGGCGCATGATGTGATGAAAATGTTATTTGGCTGCAACACTTTAGCTTCTTTGTGCGCCATATGTGGTACACAGCTAACTTGCTCAACCTGAATCATCCATATTTCAAAATATGCACAAAGTTACCATTATATTAGTGACTTTTGAGAGATGAAATAAATTAAAAAAACTTAAATTAACTATTGAATCACTGATAAACTAATGACATTTAAACAAGATGTTTTCAACTAATCAACTGTAAGATCTTAACTAAGCCAAATATCTACTTTTAAATGAGTTAAATGTGGTGACCTAGGTCCAATTTTTCATCAAACTGGTGACTTACCTGCCGTACTGACACTACGAAACATGGTGCATCATGTACCATTATTGGTTCACACAAATTCTTTTTTCAAATTTATATTTCTCAAACATAGGTATATTGAATTTTTTTTTCTAAAGTTATGAATAAAACTTGCAATAGATGATTCATAAAATATATTGCATATTTATGATTAGTAAAGTGTTAACTGACATACTCGATCACATGATGCTCAACCGAAACTATATTACAAAGCTGCGTACCAAAAGAAGCACAATGCATGCTTTAATTTATTCATTTCATGATAGTTTTGGTGTTCATTCCATCAAATTTCATCATTTCTGAGAGCAATTCAGTACCATTTGGAGAGAGATGAAGAGACAAATAAAGAGTTTATGAACCATACTATTATACTTGGCTGTTAGTCCAGACTGCAAGATCTGGTATTTTCCAAGAAATACTCTCATCTCATTAAACTACATGAAAATATAGGGATTGGTCAAACAGAAAATGTGCCATATTTTTCAGACTGAGACTTGTCTCAGTCATAAATCTAATACAATTTTTACTTTAAATTTATAATAAAATTTACTCCATAAATCATAAATACAATAAATGAAAGCCGCTTGGCTTTTAGATGCACAATTCCACTGTGTCTCAATTCACTTACTTGATTGAATGTTTTGAACTGAACTATCTAAACCTAGTTATCTATTGCCGGTTACTTGTCTACTACCTACTCTAGTTAGGAGTACCTACCTAGAAACTCTCTTACCTTTTAAATATTTAGATTAATTGTAATCTTATTTCAGTTAATAACAAGCATAGTTTCTAATGCAGTAATCAACCTACCTAGCTACATAATAATTTACAAATTAGCTGTCTTTTTAATAAGTTTAAGGCTATAACTGTGACGATGTCGCAAGATATCGAGCACCATTTCATCCTTGGTGTTGAATTCAACAATGCTGATGTGTTTCTTCTCGCTCGACGCTGTGAGCCAAAGGACACAATGCAGGAATTCCACCTACTCTTCAATGAGATCAATAGAACGGTAAGTAATGTGAAAAGTACCTATTTAGTCATTTTCATTTAATCTAAAAAAGTGTCTTCTGTGAGGGTACTTGATTAAAAAAGAAACCAGTCATGTTACACATAGGAACCATCTCTATGCAAATCTCATCTGTAGAATAAGAATATTCCATTATTTTTTCTTAAAATTATTCTGATTAAATATTTTTATTAATTTGATTTCTATAGTAAAGATTAGCCTATAGTACAGACTGTACAATGATACCATTTTTAATTTTATAGGTGTCTGAAATCATCTCGGCTCTCCAATCAACTGAAGGTAGCATGCACTGCGTCATACTCTCTAAACTCAAAGTTGGACAACTGGTGCTGGCCTTGCACAAAGTTGAAAATGACAAGCCTGAAATGGTCAGAGTGAAAGTAACATGTAAGTCTCAACTCTTTCATTTTCATCATAGTTATTCTCCATTGCATTTTGAGTAATTTTGACCTTGGCCAATGTATTTCATTAGTCTTTCAGAAAGATTTTCTGTAATACATTAACAAGATCTCCCATCAATAATTATGTTACAAGATTGTGCTTTTGAAAGAAAATTGTTAAGAATGTAAAAACCTAAGCAGTGTTTCTTGTAGCTCTTTGTATATTTGTGCATTTAATAGAATTCCCCTCTTTTCTATCCAATCAGCAATCAACCTAGAAAACCGATACATCATTGGTATCCTGGTGGACAAGTGTCATTGGCATGTACCAATAAGTGCCACATGCATCTTCCACTGCCCACAAATGCTTGCAAACATTGCACCAGTGTGTGAAGTGATTCAGTTTGCCGAGATAGCACCCTTTTCCTACAATAATGATGCACATCTTGAATTGTACAAAAACGTTGAGCCTTTCAGGGCTCACTCTGCCATCATTTTTGCTTCACAACTAAAATTTGCTGTGGATGGTACTCATGCATTCTCTACCACAGTAGTCTGCAACTATGTTGAAGGGATATGGTCAAAAGATTCCCTCGCAAGCATCAATGAAACTCTCATTGGAACCGTGTTTTCCGGTATGTGTGACAGAAAAAACCCTATACCCTTATTTTACCCTAAAGAACCTCTAACCTTAGACACTTCTCTGATCAATGTCTTGAGTGAGAGAGGACTTGCCACCAACAAGTTTGCTACTATGATACCTGATTTGAATGGAAATACCTGCCACCAAACCCCAGATAAACTATCATCTGTACGACACTCTCCTATCATGACTTCTCGCATGCCTAACTTGAAAGGCATAAAGTTCAACTGGAAACCATTTCCTCCCACCATGACTGAGCTTTGTGAGGTTACAGCTGTTGAGACTGGCCCTTGGAAATTCAACATCCAACAAATGTCCCGTATGTACGACATGAAGAACTTGCGTTCAATCCTCAATTCGGCTCAATTGCTCCCTTACCCTGAACCAGAACTTAGTTCTGGTATCTGTGTGGTCTGTCGAAGCATCAAGGACAACTTGCTTCACAGAGCTTTGATAACAGAATCTCCTAGAAATGGTCTGGTATCTGTTTACTATGTTGACAGGGGCCATCAAGAGCAACTGCCTTTCTCCAGGGTGTACATTCCAACTTCTGAGATTGCTGATATTCCCATGCTCACATTCCGCTGCAAATTAGCCGGACTTCCAACTGCTCGTAACTCCACCGTGTCACAGAAATTTGAAGAGTTAGTAGTGTCAGATGAGTACTCACTCCATGCCACTTTGATAGAAACTCTTCAGTTCACGCTCAATATCAAGCTAACGGCTAAACACACTCAGTCTGGCTTTTCGTACAATGTGCTGGATATCATCACCATGCCTAGCTACAAATATCGGGAGCTCACTGACGGTTGCACTGTGTCTCTAGCCTCCTATGACATTGATGAGAAAGTTGTGTCTTTGCATTTGCAGGACACTGCAGATAAGGTTAGTTTTATAAATATGGTAAGATAGTGTATTGTTATTAACTCATTTCAGAGCTTGTGGCGATCTTTAATTCATGAATAATCATAGCTAATTGATTCAAAGATTAGTTTCTTCTCCAATTTATTAATAATTGTTCATTGGTTCTATGCAATGATCAATTGAAAAATTGCAATTGAAATGATCAATTGAAAAAATTTACAAATTATTCTGATGACTGAATTTTACATGTATTCATATTTTAAAAACAACTTGCATTTTAGTTCATCAGAATTGTTACCTTCGTTCAACCTGTACTATCTATACAGGGTGTCTCAAAAAAACTGATACCCAAGTTTCAAAGGCTGTAATTCAAAAACTATTAGACTTACAAGAAATTGGAAAATTACATTTTGTTTCTCAACATTTTTTCCATCTCTGTGTATACAATTTCAGATAAATTTATCAAGTAGTTTTCTGAAAGCAGTAGCTTTTTTTAGTGCCAGATATTGAAAACCTGTTTGGGTATCGGTTTTTTTGGGACACCCGTACATTGCCTATTTATTATTTCAGAACAATATGGACAGTAAGTACTAAAGTTCTGGGCTCTGTCTGTTATATTATCTAAGTAAGAAGTTTTTAACTTTCTATCATAAATTCATAAAATATAACCATTACCTCCAATGAACTCTTCAATTCTCATTCAGGTAATTTTAAACAATTTCTCTCGTTTCCTCAGATTGGTGAGATAGCCATGTTGGAGAAGGAGAACAAGATCATGGCTGATAAAAGTCCCAATCCTGGCACTGCTAACATCTCTTGGCCACCTCTACCTGGTCAGCCTTGCCTAGCACCTTATGATGGTAACTTCTACAGGGCAATAGTCAGGAACACTAACTTCGCTACTAGGCTTGTACAGGTAACTAAATAAATTAGCTTGAGTCAAGTTAATTACAGGTGATGTCCATAAGTTGTGAAAAAACGCATTTTTTCCATAATTATTCAAAGATGTCTACTAGTCTTTGCTTAATTGAAGTAGCTAAGTAATTTCTGATCCTTGTTATGGTCAATTTTTTTACTGAATCATTAATCATTTTTCGCTATCCAAGTAGTATCTTATAACGTCATTTAGGCGCACATAAATCATATTGGTACGTTTTATATACTATAAATTTCTTCGTAAATTCTGTTGTTCTATTTTAGGTGCGCTTTGTTGATTTTGGAAACACGGCTCTAGTGCACCATAATCAGCTGAAAGCAGTGTTACCAAACCTCCTCGCGATACCAGCTCAAGCTATAACAGCTTCTGTGATAGTCCCTTCCGGCATGTCCTTCAAGTCCTACGTTGAGAACGTTTCGGGCCACTGTGTTTTGAAGCTAACAGGTCGATCAGAATGCTACCTAGATGCAGAAATCCCTGTGGTGATGCTTAAGGTGAACCTTAAAATGATGGAGGTTTTCACCAAACCTACTCTACCACCTCCTGAAGAAGACGACGATGTTTTCGATCAGTCTAACGAGTTGGCCACAGTGAAGATCAATGAATTCCATAACTGCAAGGTCTCCCATGTGCACAGTAGGAAAATTTGCCTGACTCTTACGGCTAACGAAAGTTTCCTGGTCAGTCTCAATGATAGCATCGCCAAGATCTGTGAAAAGCCTTGTTCCATGCCCTGCTCTCAGTCACGTGTTATGCTCAGTGTTGGAGACTTAGTAGCTGTGCGACACAAAGTTGACACAGCTGATAGTTGGCACAGGGCCGAGGTTTTGACTCTGCTGGAGAAGGATTATTGTGGCTTGTTGCTCATAGACTGTGGTCCGACTGTGAAAAAGTCTCTAGATGAGGTGAGAATCCTTCATATAAACCCTGGATGAGAGTAAAGATATAGGACAGAAAAAAAAAGCATCCAACTTAATTTAAAGTGTGCGACTTAATAAACTGCTCCAATTGCCAAATATCAAACCTAATTTCCCCCATTCTTTTCATTTCTGGTAAAGTTTTCCACTTATTTTTAAATTTAGTGACTTACTGTTTTTTCTCTCCAATTGCCCTTTGAACCTACTTTCTCCATTTTTTTTTTCATTTCTGGTAAGGTTTTCCACCTTCCACAAAGTTTGAGATCTGAGCCACGTCAGGGCTACTGGTGTGAACTCAAAGACTGCAAAGTTAGTCGCCACCAGTCCAATCTGCTGCACCTGGTAGGCAAGTGCTTCGTGGTGCACTTTCTGCACTGGACTCAGGAGTCTGATACTTGGAAAGTGAAGTTCTTTGAGGAGTACAAGTGGCTTGAATCTCCCCCACCTAGGAGGTAAGTGTAATAATTTGTTCTAAAATATAGAACGCTCGAAGATTCTAAAAAAAAGTTCTCAAAATTCTTTAAAATGTTCTCAAAATTCTAAAAACGCTCTAAAATTCTAAAAAAGCTCTAAAATTCTAGAAAAGCTCTAAAATTCTAAAAAAGTTCTAAAATTCTAGAAAAGCTCTAAAATTCTAAAAAAGTTCTAAAATTCTAAAAATGTTCTAAAATTCTAAAAATGTTCTAAAATTCTAAAAATGTTCTAAAATTCTTAAAAAGTTCTAAAATTCTAAAAAAAGTTCTAAAATTCTAAAAATGCTCTCAAAATTCTATCTAAAATTTTCTAGAATTTTAAGAGTTCTGAAATTCTATGAGTGATTTCTCTTATAATAGTATGTTCAGGTGGTCACATTTTTCAGTGCTAAAACTGAATTTGAATTTCAAGCCCACTAATTGATTGGCTAATTCAAATGTATGGAAAAATAATTAATTGGATTTTAGTTCTTTGTGCTATTTCTCATTAAGATGCTTTAAATTTCTAGTTCGAAATATTTCGTTACAAGTTCTGTTGCAATTTTTTGTTTAATACTAAATTCAATATTTTAAAAGCTAAAACACTTATTTTCTATTTCCTCACTTGAATGCAACCTCAGCTATTTAGCACACAGAAGAATTAGTGAAACTTTTTAAATTGTATTTCCTGAATGGTTGTAGCCGTATTTGTTAACTATGCCATTTTATAATTAATAATAGGTGGTCCTCTTATTTTTTTTTCCTTATATTAACCGATTTGTTTTTATTTTCAGCATCTCCAATGGTAATGTCGCCAATGGTACTTCACCTCTTGTGAATGGAAACAGAGTCTCTCCAAAACCTTGCGATGTGTCTGATAACTGGAGAAGCAAAGATATAGACCGTCCAGACTCTACAGGGACTCCATCAAATGTTGAGAAGGATGCCAGTCCTACCAAGAATATCAGTCCAACAAAGAATGTCTTCCGTTCGAATAAGAAAATTACAGAGGGTCATTTGCAGACAATCCGTGGAATACTGAAGAAGAGTTCCAGTTCGTCTACTGGTCAAGATGACTCCAAACTTGATGAATCCTCTTCCTCCAATAATTCCGTTCGGTTCAGTAGGAACTCTCCCAAGTTTGATTACATTGAACTGAGTAAAGCAAACCCCCCTTCTCCTGTGATAGATAACTCTAGCAATACTTTGAATGAGAGTAAAATGTCTAAGAACGTTCAGGATAGCTTCTGGCAACCAACTGTAAATCTCAAAAGAGCTAATTTGGATAGATCCTCCATCTTCAATTTCAATGAGAGTGTCGTGGCAGGTATCGATAGGAATGCTAAAGACAGTTTTTGGCAACCTAGCAAGAATGCAAGCGAAAATAAACAGTCTGAAGTTTCAGCTGGGTTCAGTGAAACAAATCACTTCAACAATGAGAAAAGCGTTCAGGATAGCTTCTGGCAAGCACCCACCAAATCAGAGGAAGTTAAGCAACCGACTTTGACCCAAAAAAGTACACTGAAAACTAGTGAAAGCTTCGTCAATGAGAAGAGTATTCAGGATAGTTTCTGGCAGCCTGCAGTTGCCAACAATGTTCTAGACACTACTGATCTATCAGTGTCTAAACTCAATGAAACTGTTAGCATCTCCAATAAAACTATCCAAGACAGCTTCTGGGTTCCAAAAACTAAGATTCTGGAGACGGTAGAAGAAGAACCTAAGTCTCTTGAACCTGAGATCACTAGCAAGCTTCCTCCCAAGGAAATTGTTGAAGACAAATCTAGTTCGGAGAATCGAGACGTAAAGTTAAATTCAAAAGAGAATAAAGAAGTAACAATGAATTTAAATTCAATACCCCCCTTGAAGTCACTAACGGGTTCAAAGTGTCTTCCTGTTGTCGCCACTTGGGTAGAGTCTCCTGTTGATTTCTGGTGCTACGTTATTGATGAGAATGGAAACGCCAAATTTAACACTGTTGCTAACAGTATGATAGAGGACTGTGTCCGGTGAGAATTAAAAAAAATTTAAACTTTTATGTAGCTACAGTCAAAGAAAAGTGTATTCGTAATGATTTTTTGACGGCTTATAAATTTCACATAAGTATCTTAATAGAAACCTAGCTAATTAATTGTAATGCTTGTAGATGTTTTGAATTTGATCTGGATACACGATGACATTTGTAATAGATGTCTTCAAGATGTTAGTTGATTGAGCTAAGATTTTACAGAGTATTTTCTCATCATTTCGCAACTTTTCGGCACTCAGGACAAAGTGATTTTAAAAAAATTTGGTTCTCGAGCCACCCTTATGAGCATATCGTCACTTAAAATCTGGAACAGTCTAGAATCTTGAAATGTGAACCATTTAAAATCTACATTTATTAATCTCTAATTATTATTTTTTTCAGAGAGCAAGCACTCGTAAAGGCAAAGAGTTATCCGCCACCAAAATGGTACAAAGGTCAGTACGTAGCAGCCCTGTACAGTGAAGACCAGTCCTGGTACAGGTCCCAGGTTCTATCAGACCTACAGGAGGATGGGACGTACCACGTGCTGTTCGTAGACTATGGTAACTGTGCACAGGTCTGCTCTAGAGACATCCTTTCTCTCAAGCAGCAGTTCTGTGCAGATATTCCTGTGCAGGCTGTGCGCTGTGTCCTAGCAGGGGTTGAACAGAAGTGAGTTTACTTCCATGTTGTAAATTTCCATCTCTTTCTTGTTTTGAGACACAGTATAAGTAGAATAATTTGCAAAAATTCGTTCTATCCTCAAACCCATTCATCTTTTTTCCTGCAATTTTAACATAAGACGTAGGTAGGGTAAGTGGGAGTTGGTAAGTTACTAACTTATCAGTCCGTTTCACATCTTCTGTCTTCTAAGAAAAAAATAGATATAATAATAATTATTCAATTCTCATAGTTTTTTATTGCATGACCGAATACGTGGAACTGACCCATAATTCGTAACTTCCCTCACCTATTAGAGAATTTTCGTTCAATTTTCAACTAGTAATAACCCTTTTCAAATAATAATTGGGGTTGTGACAATATGCGTTTGAAATCCTGAATCCTCAAAATATAGACGGATTGAATTAATGAGTATTTAATCGTTCTACACCAGCGGTATATAGTATTCGATACCATTTCCTTTCGTCTGCGATATTAACACATTCATTGCGTATCGGGCCATATTTTTACCGGCGATGGGATTACATTGTTGCGTATCGGGACACCCATGTACCGAATGCAAATTTGTATTGTTTTTTAATGCTAATAATTAATAATATAATTATTATTCTTCAACTTATGGATTTATTAATATAAGTCATTAATATAACAGAAATGCCAGCTATATCCAGATAAGCAGTGAACGTGTTTAACGCATATTGTCACAACCCTAATAAAATCCTCTTTTTTTTCAGGTCGGAAGGGTGGTGTGAGGATGAGAGGACATTGGCTGAGTCTGTCCTCTACTCAGAAAGTCTCACCTTGGATGTCACAGACCGTCACCCCGAGGGTTTAATCCCAGCAAATGCTAACGAGGTGTACATCGTCTCTAAAGTCACAGGGGATGGCAAGGACTTGGAAACTGAGCTGAGGGCCTTTATGCAACCTGAAGGTGAGAAATTCAGATTTTTTTTTATAAAAATAGGTAAATATTTTCTGACAGAAAAAAAGATACTTTCTTCCGTTCTAGTCGCTCATTTCTCTATTCTGTTTGGTTAATGCTACTGGTAATCTGTGAATATGGTTTATTTTGATGGAGAAATATAATGTATTCATTATTAATTTCCTAAGGATTTCATTTAGCTCAATTATTTTGATTGATATTTAAATCATTCGTGTTAATACTGTGATTTCTCATCATTTTGTTAATGGCACTCGTTACTCGGGAGCAGTGAATTAAATTAACATGTAACACTTCTTCCAATATATTATATTTTACTTATTCTGTTTTCATGTATGTAGCTAATCATTCTTGAAGGCTCATAATTATTGGAAGGTCAACTTCTGGATCGTTCCGTGAATTAATTTAAAACCAAATTTATTGTCTTCTGATATGTAGCCATTCTGTTTCAAATGTAAATTGTTTGAGATCTGTGATCATTTTTCTTGTTTATGTTCGTATTGTATTTTCTCTAATTGTTAAACTAAATTAGTATGGTTATATTTGTTTCCTCGTGTCTTAAAATATCCGCTCACAATTTGCAACTAATATTTTTTTTTCTATATTCAACTTGCGATAATATTCATAATATCTTGATACACAAATCCTACTCTATTCGAAGTTTATTTTATCTCTTTCCCGTCTGAACAACTAATCTCTGCTTCAATAAAAAATATTCTACTTAAATCGTTCTCTGACGGAGAAAAATTTCTCTGAACACAACACAAATATAACCGTATGTCATAAAATCTATTTTCCCCATGAAGAAATATTCTCTTTTTCAGATGAAATCAATCCAGCATCGTTTGCCCCTCCAGCTCGTACAGACCTCTCCAACAAACATAGTCTGACTGCTTTCGTCACTTGGGTGGAGTCTCCTGTAGATTTCTGGTGTTACTTCGATGAAAAAGGTGTTAACGATGCTTTCAACGAAGCCATGAACGCTATGTATGAGGACTGCGTCAAGTGAGTTGCTTATGGTTGTGACAATGTGCTTTTAAAATAATAAATCTTGAAAATATTATAGACGAAAGTAATTGAATTGGTATCGAGTACTATATTCCTCTGGTTTAGAACTATTCAATAGTGTTTAATTCTCTCAGTCGATAATATTTTCGGGATCTATGATTTTTAAGAGCATATTGTCACAATCCTATTTATGGTAGAACTAGACGTGTTTGGTTTGGTAGAACGTGGTGAAGACAGAACGTTGTCACGTGTTATGGCATGTTTTAATAAAGTTATCTTATAAAATTAATGAATTGAAGAGACGGTCACGGTTTGTGAACTTTTTTTTTTTTCATTAATAAAGATAAAATTTGAAACTTTACGCATGTTCGTATCATGTCTTGTGCAAAAAAATTCATTTAGGATTTATTTTTTAGGACTTGATGGTGATCAGATTAAAAAATGTAATCTCTGTATTAAATAGATTTTTCATTGAACCATAGCTACCAACCACACCTCAACAGTAGGTTTCTCTTCCTTTCTTCAGTGTTTTGTTTTGATGAGTCTATTTCATTTTCATTTCACCCCTTGTACGCCCCAGGAGTTGCTAACCAACAAATGAATGATTCAAATCATTCAATCACATTGATCTCAATGATTTTAACATGCCTTTCATCATGTGATGAAAAATGAGCACTAACTTTGTTATAGAAAGATCTTTATTTTTTTCAGAGAAAAGGCCTCTTCAGAAGGCTCTCCGCCACCCCAGTGGAACAAAGGCCAGTACGTAGCAGCCCTGTACAGTGAAGACCAGTCCTGGTACAGGTCCCAGGTTCTATCAGACCTACAGGAGGATGGGACGTACCACGTGCTGTTCGTAGACTATGGTAACTGTGCACAGGTCTGCTCTACAGACATCCTCTCTCTCAAGCAGCAGTTCTGTGCAGATATTCCTGTGCAGGCTGTGCGCTGTGTCTTGGAAGAAAGGCAGAAGTGAGTTTACATAATAAAAATAGTAAATTTCGAATCAATTTGTACCCATGATAATCTGTGCGCAAGGTTAGTCTTCACGCACATACGAACGTCCTTATGTGACCCTGCAATATAAGATTACATGCATTGATACTCCCTATACTATACATCGTCTAAATACTTTTTTCCTGACCTCTGTACACTGCACAAACAGCTATGACAAAATCCGTAGCTATATACAAATAACTACTAAACCCGCTGTATAGTATATAGAGTAGCACTGTAGTTATGTAATATAATATTACAGAGCCACATCAGTGCATTCGTTTGCGCGTATTTCACAACAGAACTGTAATTCAGCTTTATGAACCTAAGCAATATTCTTCCTTTTAGTTAATACACCTGTCCTGTACGCATCATGAATATCAATTAAAACAAAGTTTTTGAAGTATTTCTTCATAAGTGTCCCTAAAGTTGGAACCGTCCGATAACTCTGAACTTGTCCTACACTTTATTTTCTGTCGCAGGTCCGATACCAAGTGGAGTGATGATGACTTGGCCAAAGCAGAGTCCATCCTCTACTCTGTTCATCTGGTTATTGATATGGCATCAGCTATCAGTGACAGTTGCCTTCTCTCCAACATCAACGGAGTCTACTCAGTCACTAAAGTTGTTGGTGATCAGAAAGACTTGGCAGAGGCTCTCAAAGATGTGATAGATAAAGATGCTGTAAAAGAAGGTGAGGCTAGAGGGCCGTACACACGTAGGGGTTTTTAAGTCTTTCTACCAGACGTTTTGCTAAGCTCCTCCTAATTTCTCCACGAGATTGTAAGAAAAAACGATATAAGTATTTATTTTAGTTGGTATCTATGTTACCTGCAGGTATCATGGATTTATTTTTCTTATATTCTCGTGGAAAAAGGAGGAGCTTAGCAAAAAGTCTAGTTGAAAGACTTGAAAAACCCTTACGTGTGTACGGCCCTTTAGGATTGTTTAATGGTAACTTTTCCACAATCTTGTGCATCATGTTACTAGATTGTTGTAGTAGACTTTTCCTGTCTGCTTCTAGGACTCTTGAGTGGTTAATCGATTGTAAATGGACACTCATTTATGAATAGCTGTTTTACATCAAAATGAATAAAGCAGTAGTAGCTATATTTAGCATGTGGTGTTTACTCTACAATCAAAAATGAAGGTCGCCCATCTATGATAGATCATTCAAATTATTATGATTGATATTCTTACTGCTATTATAGATTATCTAATATGATGATTATTTATTTGTGATATATCTTTTATTATGAAGGATATTCATCTATGGTAGATGTAGAATGGGTTTATTTCATTTTAATTTAAAATAATACATTATTTTCCCTCAGTTATTATCAAGAAAGAGCCTGAAGTGGAACCTGAAGCCCCAGTTGCAGGTCTAGTCCAGCCCGTCCTACAGCCCCTACCACCTCGCCTCCTCAAGCAGACACTCTCCGTAACAGTGACGTGGGTAGAAGACCCAGCTAACTTCTGGTGTCACTTCAGTGGACCTGAAAATGACTATTTCCACGAAACAACCAGCGAGATGTACACTTACTGTCAACAGTGGGTGCACATTTTCTAGAATTGCTTTAAGTATGTAGATCTAAGGTTGTATAACATATAATAGTAAGCAGAATTTAAATCTATCAAGTATTCTGTTCACAATTAATTATATTAGAAATATTCACATTTCGCTTTTTTTTCATTCTGAGATTCATAAGAAGAAAAAGCCCGCATAATTGAATTGGTATATTCGTTCGTATACACATAGTACATACCTATTCAAATACAGTGTTTCAAAATGAACAGTTCTCTAGATAGGAAAAATGTTGTGATATATGAAAACTATTAGAAAGAAATACTTAATTAGATAGCTACTTGGATTCTTCATATGAATCCATTATATTGGAATCAGCTTTGTTATTGTTTTGGATCTAGTTAGCCTATTGGATAATTGGACTTTTTCTTTGCTCGAAATTCAGAGGTAGCAGAAAGAACTGAAACAAATCTTAAATTACATATAATACTACTAAGGAACCAAATTTGAAATGTTAGCAGTTTCATAATCAGTAACCTTAGTTCTAATAAAAGAAAAATACGAAAAAAAATTGTGGATGGGTCCTCAAGGGTACGTACACACTACTGCTAGCGGAGCGCCATCAATATTACTGTTAATTTGGAGCGCCTCTCCACTCGCAGGTTGAACAGCCAAGCCCCTGCATAAGAATACCAAACCTCATTTAATGGCACTCCGCTTGTAGTTTGTTTGAGCTCTTAAGGTTTTCATCCGTAGATATTAGATGGTATTACATTATAAATATCACTTGAATAAATAAATACCACTGTTCTTGAACATACTCCACTCTATTTCCAGAGAAAAGGCCTCTTCAGAAGGCTCTCCGCCACCCCAGTGGAAGAAGGGTCAGTACGTAGCAGCCCTGTACAGTGAAGACCAGTCCTGGTACAGGTCCCAGGTTCTATCAGACCTACAGGAGGATGGGACGTACCACGTGCTGTTCGTAGACTATGGTAACTGTGCACAGGTCTGCTCTACAGACATCCTCTCTCTCAAGCAGCAGTTCTGTGCTGATATTCCTGTGCAGGCTGTGCGCTGTGTCCTAGCGGGGGTTGAACAGAAGTGAGTTTACTTCTCGATAAGCTCGTATTGAGATCTAAATGCATGGTAGTTTATCAGGGGCTGTGACGGGCCTATCCTGGAACTGTCTGCTGAACAGAAGAGAATGGGGTGGCGTTCCTTGGGTAATTTGGGCCCAACAGTTATTTTCCTTCCGTCTAAAATTTCTAAAATATAAGCAGTGCATAAGGGGCTTTGAGATATTGTTTTGACCGCACTAGTGTCTATCGATACAGTGCTGAAAGCATAATTCACCATCACTTTTTTAATTAAGTATGATTGACATGATATAACTAGGCTTTTTTTGTGTAGCGCGTTGTTAACTAATCGTATAATTAATTTATATTCTTCTCCGCTCACCAAATTGTTTTTTCTGATTTAAAATATATACATAATATAATTGTTGAAATGTCTAAACCCTTCCAACTTTGATATTTCAATACCCCTCACGATAGTTTTCACTTTCACCACAGACCCGGTAGTGAGTGGTGTGATAACGATGTCGCGACTGCAGAGTCCATCCTTTACTCTGAACAAGTGTTCATAGAACTGGCATCAGCTATCAGTGACAGTTGCCTTCTCTCCAACATCAACGGAGTCTACTCCGTCACTAAAGTTGTTGGTGATGAGAAAGATTTGGCGGAGGCTCTCAAAGATGTCGTGATAGAAGAAGATGCTGGGGAAGAAGGTTAGTTTATATAATCGATAAAACCCCCTACAATAGAGCATTATGTTTTCATGAATAAATATACATATAAATCCATCACGCTCAAGAATTTTTTTTATAAAACTCAAAATTTTCCAATAACTCAAATTTCCGAAAATTCATTCAAACAAAATTCAATTTCCACTAGAAAAACCTGTTATTTTTAACGGGATAGTACACTAGTCATCAATAAATAATTACAATAATGGCTTCATTTATAGTTATTTTAGCGATTCTGACTATATCTTCATTGTACAGAATTTTAATATTGATATATAAAGAAACTCAGTAATGAAATAGTATGTTAAAATTTCTACGATAAAGGGTAAAATACTTACTACCGAACGTACTGTATTAAAAACGCTCTACCATTATTATCTTGATTTAATTAAATTTTGTTAGGCTTGCAATACTAATTATTAATTGGTCAATGAAATATTGCAGATAGTTTATCATTTTATTTAACTTCACTTTCGGAGTACTATGTCAGTGTTTCACTGTTGCCACGTTCTCCTATGTTGGAAAATACCAGAATACGTTAATGTCGGTAAAGAATTAATAAAATTTTAAACCTACTTACTACTTCACTATTATTTTTCGCGTTTGGTGGAGGAAGGGTATAAGCTACAAAATTTGAAAATAAAGATTAATATGTTAATATAATTCTGAGTGTTTTCATTGTTCCATTAGTATTTTAAGCAAAGGTAGGTGAAGGGTTCCTTAAATCGTCAGTTATATTTTAGTAAACCTCCAGAAATCTATCTACTAACTTTGGATGCTCCCGAGTAATTTCAAAATGTGGTTTATACACGGCCTCTACAGAATTCTTTGCATATGCATCTTTTAAGAAAATTGAAGTAGGCCTGTTTACGAGTTCAATATCCCTATATTATAAAAATTTTACTTCTCCCCAGTTGTTGACGCGGAAGCAGTTCCAGTAGAACCAGAGGCCTCAGGTCTAGTCCAGCCCGTCCTACAGCCCCTACCACCTCGCCTCCTCAAGCAGACACTCTCCGTAACAGTGACGTGGGTAGAAGACCCAGCTAACTTCTGGTGTCACTTCAGTGGACCTGAAAATGACTCCTTCCACGAAACAACCAGCGAGATGCACAATCACTGTCAACAGTGGGTGATAGGAACTGGTTTTTTATAATATTAAATTGATCACAAGTAAGCTCCAGAATTACTGGGAACTTAGGGTGTTATCAACAGTTTTTACAATCCTTTAAAGCAGTGGTTCTTAAAGTTGGTGCGTGGCACCCTTTTGGGGCCTGGAATTGCTGTTTTATATGTTTTTATAAGTTCGGATCTCTCTGTTAATATCATGCAGGATATACATGAAGTACATCTGCCATTTTCTAACATTATAGTAATCAAATATATTTTAATTGTGGCGTTTCAATTTATTTACATGTTATACAATTAATGCTCTGGGGTGCCGAGGAAAAGGAAGGGGTGGGTGAGAAAAATACTTAAAAAAACAAAAACACTGCTCTAAAGAGTCAATCTATATCTTATCTTTCGGACTGATTGGACGACGGATTGTTTTAATTTAAATATCCCGTTAATAAATATATCAGAAAAGCAATTGTGTGAATTCTTAGAGTTTATCCTACTCGATTGTACTTTTTCAGAGAAAAGGCCTCTTCAGAAGGTTCTCCCCCACCCCAGTGGAAGAAGGGTCAGTACGTAGCAGCCCTGTACAGTGAAGACCAGTCCTGGTACAGGTCCCAAATTCTATCAGACCTACAGGAGGATGGGACGTACCACGTGCTGTTCGTAGACTATGGTAACTGTGCACGGGTCTGCTCTACAGACATCCTCTCTCTCAAGCAGCAGTTCTGTGCTGATATTCCTGTGCAGGCTGTGCGCTGTGTCCTAGCGGGGGTTCAGCAAAAGTGAGTTTACTTCTTCTCTTGATAAAAACTCTTCAAGATCTAAAAGTTTGTCAGTTGATGGGGATTTATATGCTCCACGTGAAATTTGAGAATTAATATATTTTAAGTTTCTATAATTACAGATCAATTTGTCCATTTTTTTTAATTGAATATGAATGGCATGATGAAACTCTTCTTTCATTTTTTCGTATAGCGATAGGTGTAAGCAACCAACCAACCTTACTCACATCAATCATCGAACTATGTTTATCTTCTCATTATTTATATTTCCTCTACCAAATGTTTTCACTTTCACCACAGACCCGGTAGTGAGTGGTGTGATGACGATGTCGCGACTGCAGAGTCCATCCTTTACTCTGAAAAAGTGTTCATAGAACTGGCATCAGCTATCAGTGACAGTTGTCTTCTCTCCAACATCAACGGAGTCTACTCAGTCACTAAAGTTCTTGGTGATGAGAAAGACTTGGCGGAGGCTCTCAAAGATGTCGTGATAGAAGAAGATGCTGGGGAAGAAGAAGGTGAGTTGTGTGTATGGCTTTTTCTGGTTAATTGGGTATTGTTCAATATATGTATTTTCAGTACATATGTCTGGCTCGTAAATTATGTCCCTTTGTTGCATATTGGTCATTAGCTATAGTGACCCTTTGTAATGTTTCCTGAATCATGTTATAGGGGAGTTATTCGATCACGGTATTCTCACAGTTCCAGAAGAAGACCAGAAACATAAGGTATTAGACAATTTAAATGTCTGAACGATTTTGCTTCAACCTTATTTCGAGAATCATCAAAGACTCCGTAGATGTGTGGCCATCATAGAAAGTACTCCATAATTCTCACAAGATTGAGGATTGGCCATACAAGGATGACACACCAGTTCCTCATGAAATAAGGAGTGCAGCCATACTGTGAGGACTGCTTAGTTCCACTCACCGTTATGCATCTTATAGCTGAATGTCCATCTTTCATAGATGCCAGACTCAGAATGTTCCCACTTGTACTGAACCTGAGCTATGAAGAAACTCTTAAGTCACATCCTCAAAGAGAAACCCGAATCACAATTTGATGTGGAGAAGCTGATGTGCTATCTTCGTGAGATAGATATATATGACAGGATTGTGTGATTCCAAAGAAGATGAGATGTACGATGCGAAATAGCCTGCACTGAAGCATCAAGAACACCTGCGCACACTCAATCAATCAATCAACCTTATTTCATTCCTACTATTAAATACATTTTTGAAGAATACTGAGCCTATACTCACACTGACATGACGTATCTATCCCCTACTTTCCGTTAGATGTTAGCATTTTTTTGTTGAGTCTTCTCCCACCTTGAGGGAGATGCATGCGAAAGCCTCAATATAAATTAGCCACCTTGCCTTTCTCCTTTGTGGTAACTCTTACGTGGCAGTTGGTGCCAGACATCAGGTGTGAGAGCTACATGTATCCGAAAAATGACAGATGTAGTGATTACGTCATGAAAGCCTACTTTAATGAACATGTTACCATTTTCATAGAGATCAGGTACATATATTTACAGATGGTGCAAAAAACGAAGTTTGTGTGGGAGGCACTGCTGTGAGTATAACTGGCAGTAAGAAAATGAATCTGATGACAGAAAGCAGTATATTCACAGCGGAGCTCTGTGGAATCTTGAATGGCTTTCGAATAGTCAATGAAACAAGTAGTAAATCCTTTGTGACCTTTCGTGATTCACGCAGTGCCATACAAGTAGTTGATCACTATGATTCGACACATGCTCTTATAAGTAAGATTGTAGTCTGGCTGATCAAGCTCCATCATAAAGGGAAGCACATTAAATTTTGTTGGTGTCCAGCTCATGTTGGCATCCCCAGAAATGAACGAGCTGACAAGATCGCCACGAAGATTTCTAGATCTGACACTATCTTAAGTAATGAAGACACACCTTACAGAGACCGGTATCCTATCTTATATCGGAAAATGAAAGAGAATTGGACAGAGGAGAGGCTGCAGACTGTGTAGTGTTGTGTCTTCCTTGGAGTGTCGTTAAGTGTGCGAGTGAAGGCTCTCACAACGTTCAGTCAGTTATTTGCTCTGTTGTTAATGTATTCGGTGTGGCGTTTGAATGTCATGCCGTGGTTGAGAGTGACTCCACGTGTTGTAAATGAGAAGGGGAACGTTGTTAGGTGTAATGTATGGATGGTTTCTGTATTATAATTTAAAGTGTAGAGGTTGACGAGAGGGAAGGAAGAC
Source organism: Caprella mutica (assembly GCA_947561585.1). Taxonomy (NCBI): domain Eukaryota; kingdom Metazoa; phylum Arthropoda; class Malacostraca; order Amphipoda; family Caprellidae; genus Caprella; species Caprella mutica. The sequence continues at coordinate 26,555 of CANNZV010001968.1, forward strand.
TATTCATTTCTAGCCAGTTTTCAAGTGTGTGGATAGACGTTCGTAAGTTGTTGGCTGCTGTATCGTGTCTGGTGCGTTGTAAGATGATCGTGAAGTCATCCGTATACAGGAGTATATACATAGTTGGAGTGTTTTGCGAATTTAATATTTCCAAAACCCATATTGGTTGAACTAAGTTGATACTGTGTAGTGCGAGTGTTAGGGTATTGCGACGTTCCTTTGAGAATCAACGAGAATATTAATGTAGAAATTCACAGCTCAACAAAATTTATGAAGGAATGTATAGGTAGCTTCATATGATTTTTTTCCTGAAGCCCGTCCTAAATGCATGCACCTTATTAGAGTATTATTTCTCAATTAAAAATGTAGCTGTAAATAGTAAGATGTAAAAATGAGTCTAATCAAGTTCAATATCCTCAATATTAAACTTTTACTTGCCCGCAGTTGATGACGCGAAATCAGTTCCAGTGGAATCTGAAGCCCCTGTTCCATGTTCAGTTCAGCCAGTCCTACAGCCCCTACCACCTCGCCTCCTCAAGCAGACACTCTCCGTAACAGTGACGTGGGTAGAAGACCCAGCTAACTTCTGGTGTCACTTCAGTGGACCTGAAAATGACACCTTCCACGAAACAACCAGCGAGATGTACAATCACTGTCAACAGTGGGTGATAGGCACTGGTTTTATTAATCATTTAACCAATTTAGTGATATTTTTTGTCTTTAGTACTGATTAGATGACGGACAGTTTTAAATATCCCATGAATATAGAATTTGTTAATTCATAGTTTATCCAACTCTATTGTAATTTTTCCATTCCAGAGAAAAGGCCTCTTCAGAAGGCTCTCCGCCACCCCAGTGGAAGAAGGGTCAGTACGTGGCAGCCCTGTACAGTGAAGACCAGTCCTGGTACAGGTCCCAGGTTCTATCAGACCTACAGGAGGATGGGACGTACCACGTGCTGTTCGTAGACTATGGTAACTGTGCCCAGGTCTGCTCTACAGACATCCTCTCTCTCAAGCAGCAGTTCTGTGCTGATATTCCTGTGCAGGCTGTGCGCTGTGTCCTAGCGGGGGTTCAGCTAAAGTGAGTTTCTACAAGCTAAAACTTCATAAATGATATCAGTCTATCTAATTAATTAATATATTTTCAATTTCCTTACAAATAATGATTTATTTCAGAGACTGGTCTGATAGCGCTATGGTTCTAGCTGAGACGAAACTCTTCGAAAGCAACTCTGTCGCTGTTGAAATCGACTCATCTTCGCCATCTGATGATTCTATCGCAGTTCGTAATATCAACGACGTCTATGTAGTTGGCAAGGTGTTACTAGATGATACCGATAACTACGGAGCAATGCTTGCGGAGCATTTAACTACAAAAGGTCCGTAGTTGAAGTGTACTACTTTGTTGAACGATCTTTCATTTTTTCAAATGTCATGTGTGATCAGTGATTTTTTTTATAGGATAGGGTAAATTACGAATTATCGGTCAGTTTCACATCTTTGGTCATATGAGAAAAATCTATATTATAATTGTTATTTAAATTTTATTTTAGTTGGTATCCATGATACCTGCATGTATCATGGATACCAACTAAAAAAAATTAAGTAACAATTATAATATAGATTTTTCTTATATGACCGAAGATGTGGAACCGCCCGATGATTCATAACTCCCCTTAATTATGTTTTATTTAATACTAACAGTGCGTTACTGTAACCACACTCGACAGCTCATTCTACGTTATTTCTTTTTGTTATTTGTATATCTTTTGGAAATTGTGTATTCGTTGATTGTGAAGGAAATGTTCCGAAGATTGTCATATCATGGATCTCAATAAATACTCTTTTGGTAATTCTTTCATTCAAATCCTTTATTTTTAGGTATACTTATACTTGGGAAGATTTGCAGGTTTTTACTGCTTTTTGTGATTGATTCTTCGTATTTTTTACATCAACGAATACATAATTTTCAGAGATTTCGTTGGAAGATCAACCAAATTTTTTGGTCGTTGTAACTTATTTTGGTCGTACTCAAATGGGATAAGAATTGCTGAAGTTATTTTGATAGTAACAAGATATTTCTCCATTAACTACTATATAAATATATTTTAGAGAAATTACATTTAGAATATCCTTCTGAAATTGAAATCGTACGATTCTTAGTTATGTGAAGAACAGGGTTGTGACATTTTGTAAAAATATGCTCTTTAGAACTATAAACTCCATGAATGTTATAAACGACATCAAAATTTAGGGTATTGGAACTTCCTATCGCTAAATTAGAAGGGTTCTACAAAATATTTTTCATGTCGCGCTTAGGATTAGCTACATGGAATTTATATTTTTAGAGCATATTTTTTTACAAAATGTCACAACCCTAGTAATGAACTGTTGAGAAATACAGATTCAAAATGGCCATCTCTTGAAATTTGAATAGGAATGTCGTAATGCACTTTCAAACAATCTAAATGATAAAGTAATTATTCTTCCAAATTATGAAGTAAATTGCCATAATGGAATAAGTGTGCCATGGTCTGCTAATCTATATTTCAAGAAGTGGAGTACTTTCTATATTATTTATTGTTAATTAAGCGTCAGAGATCATTTTTAAATTAGCTAATGCTTCTGTAATAAGAGTTACTGTGATTCAACTCATTTTTGAATATTGGTTTGTTCAAAGTATCCCAACTAATCAATGTTCAAAGAATTCTAATCTAATATAATTGCCAAATCTACCATCGGTGAACTAGGTGAAAAATACGCGAGAGATAGCCTTTGAATTTTTTTTTGTAGTACTAAGGTTTACTCGTCCTTGGTAGCTGAAAAAAGAATTTACAAAAATATCTAACATGAAACCTATTCATCGTATGTAAATCTCTACTTTTAAAAAGTAACTAGGCCGTCATTTTAAAAATGATAATTAATTCATAATCATATCGCATTTGAATAATGCGTTGCTAAATTTGAAACAAAATAAAAAGGTCTAAGCCTCAAAAATTGATAAAGAACTTTTTCATGGGAAAGTTACCATTGCGACTTCTTTTATCTCCATACAAAATATTGGAATCTAATTTGAACTAATTGGTAACCAAATTTAAATTGTCAAGAAGTTTCCGAAAGTCTGTACGAACTTAAGAAGCTTCTGGACAATTTCAAAATATGGCTTTTAGACCCTTCCTCCCACCCAACATGTCACATTATCTGGTACATTTTCAACAGGTAATTCACTGCACAAACGTTCACCTGTGTAGAAAAACTGAGATGAACAGCCTATTTTCAAAATAATTGATAGAAAACTGAGATTAATAATTACATACAATATGAAACTGCATTTAGATTTTGAATCAAATAAGATGAAGAAAGGTTTAGCTAATGAATTTGAAACTTTGAATGAAGTATAACTATATATCTAATGTATTGAGTGTTTGCCTCATACTTAGTGGGTAAAGGATCCATCTAGAACTGGAAAGGCTTAACCTCCCGATTTGCCATGGGTATGAATGTTTGTAGATTTTCCTACTTCAATAAAATATAGAAAATTTACTTTGAAATATTCTTGCAGATACGAGTAACCAATCTGAAGATCATACTAAATCTTCTGTGAAACCTACGAGTGGATCTACCCCTCTACAACAACATGATGCTCTTGCAGAAACTTGTACTCGACCAACAGTTACAGTAACTTGTGTCGAACCAGTAGCTTCTTCAAAAACTAGTACTCAACAAGTAGAAGTTTCTTCAAAAACTTGTACCAAACCAGTAGTTTCTTCAAAAACTAGTACCCAACAAGAAGTTTCTTCAAAAACTAGTACCCAACAAGAAGTTTCTTCAAAAACTAGTACTCAACAAGAAGTTTCTTCAAAAACTAGTACTCAACAAGAAGTTTCTTCAAAAACTAGTACTCAACAAGAAGTTTCTTCAATAACTAGTACTCAACAAGAAGTTTCTTCAATAACTAGTACTCAACAAGAAGTTTCTTCAATAATTTGTACTCAACCAAAAGTTTTTTCAGAAATATCCACTCATCCTCGGATTATCACAGAAACTTCACAGCCCTTTTCACAACACGGTTCTCTCCAGAAGTGGCCCTTTCGTACAGACTCTCCCCAACCACTACCTCCCGAAACCGTATGTGAATCTAATAAACCACCCTATTTACAATCCGAAATATCAAACTTCTCTCGTCCTGAACCCGTTGAACCATCCTATGTGCAACCTGAATCTCACCCAACAGCCCAATCTACCTATTTTCATCACCCCTCAGTTGATACTCACTCCCCTGTATCTGATTCCGTACCCACCAAACTGAATCCTGATGAAGATTCTTTTGTCCCTCCATTTTACTCTCGAAAGGAGGCTCCTTGGCAACCCCCAATCCAGTCTGGTGAGACTGTGTATATCACTCACAGTGACTATTGTCCGCGCAGTAAGTTCTACACTGTGTATCTGCAACGGGATCACGACTCGAAGCAGTTAGATGCCCTACACGAGGCTACCCTTAGTGCTCTGCAGGTTGGTGTCCTTATCCTATACATTTGGTAGTTGCCAGACATTTCGTCGACAGGACGCTAAGTCAACGAATTTTCGTAAAGGGGATATTAAAACGCTCTAATATATATCGCTTGTTTGCGAGAACACTTGTCATAACTTCAAAAAAGCTATTATTCAGGAGAGGCATTTTAGTACTTATAATGTACGTACATTTAATGGTATATCGTTAGGACATTTAGCCTTTCTAGCGGTTTATTTTTCAGTTACAATGATTTTTTTTTTCACCAAAATGATCAGCATTTTATGATTTATTTGTCTATATGGATAACTCTAAAATACATGTTTTTGTGTTTATGACGTTGTTGTTGCAAACAAGCGATATGTAGAGGGGAGCCATTTAACAATCATGAAGTGTGCAGTGCAACAATTTAGCAGATCCAACAAACTAATTAATGACCATTTATATATACAGGCATTCCCAGTTATAATTACAACAAACATTTACAACAAGTGAATAAGTTTGGGACATGTCTCTCTTTTATTTCTAATATGGAAAGTATTTCAAGTGATTTTCTAATATGGTTGGTAGCTGTTTTCGTCGTTACTTATGCAGATTAAAAAATATTTTATTATAAATGACCCATATCAATTGCAATTAAATCGCTTTCAATCTCTCTCGTCTGCATTAGTTACGGCATAAACAGCTAACGAAAGTGCCAAAGTTACTGCTGAAATATTTTCTCTAGCTAGGTACCAAGAGAAATAATTGCGTACGATGCTCTTCACTTGTCATTAGTCCAAGACGTAATAGAAGCAGGGTATGCCTGTAGCTACTTATTTGTCCCTGAAATTATGATAGCTCTTTTCTTGATAATGTTACTTGGTAAAAGTGAAAAAGTTTATTGATTTTCAGATATAACTTTTTTAATGTTCTTAATTTTTCTTCACACTTTGTGTCGCGACCTCACAGGCTGCAGACGCTTCCCCTGATGTCTTCTGCGAAGGTTCTTTGTACCTGGTGCAGTCTAAGTTTGACTCAGAGTGGTACAGAGGCAGACTAGTAAGCCTATCTGTAGACCAGTGGGTGGATGTCTTCTACATAGACTATGGCTACACTGAACGCATTGAAGATTACACTAATGCGGTAAGTGATGTTATAGGTATTACTTTATCTACTTTTTTGACTAAAGACGAATTTTTTTGACTAAAGGCGAAGTGCTTGACCAAAGACGAGTTTCTAATTCATCACATTATGCGTTTGTCGGAGGAAGGGCCTACGCCACAAAACGTGAAAATGAATTTTTTCATTGGCAATGTATCTCTCTAACGAAAAATTATTCGATTATTTTCTTTATTCCAATAGTATTTTATTCAAAGATATATAAAAGTATCTTAATCGTCCGTAATAGCTCTCTCTGTAAACCTACAAAAATCTATTGATAAACTTAAATAGCTTCTGAACAATTTCACAATGTGGCTTGGACCTTACTTACCTCCACCGAACACGTCATATAAAGTATATTCGTAGTATGGTAATGATGATCTTCATTGAATAATTAAAAAACAGCATCAACAATAAATGCCGGACAGGATATTAAAGTTCATACAAAGTTTCACATGATAGATAATACATCCTACCTAACAGAGACTGCATTTTCTGACTCCTGTACTATTTGTCTTCATCATTTATACATATTGCTATATTAAATCTTTGTCCTTAAGCAATTACTCTACTTTCAGATTATTATTATAAAAAATGTCAACCACATTCACCTTGGTGTTCACGCAGTGATTTTTTGGATAGTCTTAGCATTTCATAAATATTTAGTGAATACTAATCAGTTTCTATTCTCAGATTCTCTCCTGTCCGCCGTCCTTGCTCTGCTACCCTTGCATGGCCCACTGGTGCTCTGTGGTCCCTCTACAGACTTTTGGAATGGTGGACTTAGCTGCCATATGGCGTGATAAGGTCAGTAAAACCACAACCTTATATTTCTTTTACTTAGCTGAAGAGTTATTTGATCAATCTTATTGTCAACTAGTCAAGAAATAATTAATTGATGAGATTTGGTGGTTGAAAGAAATAGATGCTGTCGTACTATGATACGAAGGAGCTTCCTTTTTGACCATTCGCTCATCCATAGACGCTCATAATTCGTCATTAGTCTTATAAACCTTATCCTAGTATACTATTTAAAAACTTAGAACCTCTAGAATTTAATGTATGCTAATTCTCTCTCGCCAGCCTCTTATTGTGGATGTTTTTGGAACTTCCGATGATGGCAAAACTGTCGTTCTTCTGTTAGAAGATGATATCGATATTTTCGACATCATGAAGCAGAGTGACGAAGCTGGTAAATCTTTTCAAGAGACGTCAGAAAACAAGGAAATTACCAAACCAACCACTGAAGCTAGTCCAGGTTCTACCGAAACAGTTATTTCAAAATCATCAGAATTAGTTCATACTAAATCTGAAAAACAGGAGCAAGTTAAACCAGATTATCCTGAAGAAAACCCACCCAAGCCCACTGTGAATATCTCTGAAAATATGAAAAAGAATGTTAAGGCTACTCGTACTACTGATGAACCAGAATTGGAATCAAATTCTCAGTGGCCTGATATTGAATCTTTGGAATCGAATACTCAATGGCCTAATGATTTGCCTTCAGAAATCTACGATTTTGAAGAAGATGCATCACTAGCTGCAAAAAATATTTCTAATCATCAAAAAGTTGAGTTATCTGATAACAATGTTGTTAAATCCGGCCATGTTCAAAATGCTGTTGAATCTGATAAAATTGATACCTGTGAAGGAAAACTTAGCTGCAAGACACAATTACCAGATGATGTATGCAAGTTGCAAGATGGTTCCCAAAGGAAAGGAATTCCAGTCAACAAATCAGTTGGTGAATCAAATGTAGACAGTAAGAACTGGTCAACTGATCATCCTCTGAAAGAACAACGTTTGAGTGCTGCGTTCACATCTTATAAACCCAAAGTTGGTGAAGCACACAGGGTCAAATTACGTTACGTTGTTGATGATTCGTCGCTGGATTTGCAGTTGATGGATCATCAAGATTGGCTAAATATGCGGTTACTCCTCGATCAATACGAGACTAGAAAACTTGTTAAGCTCACCAACCCTATCTTAAATACTTTCTGTTTGACCAAGTATGATAAAGATGGTAAATTCTATCGCGCTAGGTACCTTGGAAATGCTAGTCCTCAAGAGTTCATTCTAGTCTTCTTCGACTATGGTAAGTATGAGGTAGTTAACCAAGAGCTTGTGTATGAACTACCTAAACAGTTTTGGACTGTCACTTCCCCTCTACTGAACGCTAGGTTGAGTTTCCGATCTTCATGTGAATCTCACAATAAGAGGAATTCCATTGATACTATCTTGAAGGCTGCCAATAACGATGAGTTGAAGGTAGTATTCTCTGAAGGATCTTATGATGAATTACTGATCTCAGACATTCTTGCTGATGGTTACAGTATATTAGTTGGTCTGAAATGTAACGACTGTGATGATCTACTCTTTGCTAAAGATGTTCAATTGAAGAACTATGTTGAAACAGGCGAAAGAAAAGTTCGACCATCGAAAGCTGATGTTCCCTTGGGAAAACTGTTCCAGATTTCTTTCATAGCGATGGAGGAAGATCGTGTTTATGCAACAAAGCTAGACAGTGCGTTTGATTATGCTGTTCTTCTGAATAGATTGAATTCTTTCATCGAGAAAACTAATGCAGGTAAAATCGAATACACCCCTACTGTTGGTTGTTATTGCAGCGTGCTAAATCATCCTCATGAATTGTGGCTCAGGGGCAAGATTGTACATGTAGAAGATGCCGATATAGTTTCTGTGCTGTGTGTTGATACAGGATCCACTGTCAGTGTTTCCAACAAGCAAATATTTCATCTGCCTGAAACGTTCTGCAAATTTCCAGCTCAATGTTTCCGCTTCAAACTTGCAGACAATTCCAATTTGATGCGCAAAATGAGCATTTTGGAAATTGCCCATCCAGGTGATATCGAGGTACTTCTTGGAGAATATGGTGGAGAATATTTCGCTAGGAATATAATTGTCAAGAAAACCTCTTTACATGCAATCATGAGTGTAGCCGATGCTACATTGAATCCAAGTGATACCTTGGCTGATTTCTTGAGTCACAAGATGATGTCTAGCACTACCTTGTTCGCTCCGAAAAGTAATTCAGATACAGAATTTCTAGACGCAGTTGCGACCCCTGAATGCACAGCCGAAATAGAGCAGTCCTTCAATGTAACCCTGCCTGTGATAACAGCAGATAAACCTGTGTGCGTTAACTTGGTACGGGTTGATGAATCCTGTCAGATGATATTGAAGACAACTGACGATGCTCAAAAATGGACACACATGCTGCAAGAGCTGTCAACGTACATGAATACTAATCTTGTTCTGCCCTTTTCTCAGAAACCTGAAGTAGGTACTTACTGTGTTGTCAGAAGTGATGAAGTACATTGGTACCGCGGTAAGATACTTGAAGAAACTCTCACCAGCTCAGATGAAATGAATGTGATAAATATTGATACGGGAGAGATTTTATCTTCTCGTGTATTAGACTCATTCCCTATGCCTAAAGATTTTTCTATGATTCCTGCACAAACTTTCGTGAGCAAAATGCTTCTTGGCGAATGTCCTAAACATGGAGACTGCACTGCTTTGACCAATCTCAGAAAACTACCTATGGAACTGGTTGCTGATTTGGATTCTTCTATTGTTTCAGAAGGGTTCATAACCATTCGTCAACTAACTGCAAAAGGCTCTATCATCGAAGTTGTTGATATTTGTCGTGGCGGCGTTGGTGATTCAATAGAAGATATGGCTGAAAATGTGAACAGCATGTCGTTCGCTGCCTATGGTCGTAAAAACCAATCTTGCAGAGTACATCAACTGATAACCATTCCAGAAATAGATGAAGATGTTGATAGCTCAGGTTCTTCTGCTTCTAAATCAAAAACTTCGGATTGTTCTAAAGAAAGTCAATCGAGTGTACCTGAGCCAGTCAAAATTCAAGAGCAGTTACATTGTGAATCTGAATATCTAGCAACTAAAGATGGTCCCAACGATTCACTGGACTGTACTTGGCTCTCTCATAAAATTCATGTGAATCTTTCTACTTTTGATGAATCCCTGATGGAATCTAAGGCACCCATTCCAATATATGACGGCTCAGAGAGTATTCTGAGAGAAGAAGATGAGCTAAGCACTTGTTCCAGTGATTTAAGTCAAGTTACTGTTGTAGATTCAAGTCAGGATACCAGTGATGATTTCTCAACTGACTTGGGAAAGTGGCCAAATTTTAGGAAAACTCGTACCATCTTAGAGGTGGACCATAGTTTGCCGCAAATCGCAGAATATGTCAGCAGTGAAGTATATGTTGGACAAGTTATCAGTATAGGTTTGAATCCTCTTAGTGTTTGGGTTAGAAATGATGAGGACTTAGTCACCCTAACATTCCTGCAGACGACCATGGCTGAACAGTGGAAATTTTACCAAACTCCAAATATCTTATCACTGGATCGAAATCTGGTATACGGTATTATTTCAGATTCAGAACATTCAAGAGCACGCGTATGTAATGTTTCTGACAACATCTGTTCCATCTTGAAGATAGACCATGGCATTTATGGTTCTGTGAAACATGGTCAACTGAAATCTCTACCTAGTAATTTGGCCACATTGCCTCCTTTGGCCAAGGAGTTCTTCCCAGCCTGTTATGTGAGAGACGTTGAAGGTGCTGATCAATACCTATTGTCAAATTGTCTATCGAAACGGTGTGCTTATACTAATTTCCAATATAAACTGGACTATGGAGTAAGAAACGTTCAAGTGATATGCATCGAAGGCTTCGGAGATTTGTCTGCTAAATTAGTTGAAAGGGATTTTGCCTTATTTACAGACTCTATTTACCAGAAGAAATCTTTATTCAAGGTTGAAATGCTCACAGAGATTCTAAATAAGGAAAGATGTTTCGAGAATGATGATTTTAAACTAGAAGGTGATCACCTCCATGAGCATTTGATACCGGATAAAAGTAATCTGTGTTCAGAAGGCGGGCGTGTATTTTTAGAAAGCAAGTATCTGGAATCTACAGATGAAATACTGGAATCTAGAGATGAGCATCTGGAACCTGCGGATGAGCATCTGGAACCTGCGGATGAGCATCTGGAACCTGCGGATGAGCATCTGGAACATGTGGATGAGCATCTGGAACATGTGGATGAGCATCTGGAACATGTGGATGAGCATCTGGAACCTGTGGACGAGCATGCTGTGGATCGTTCACAGCAGCTAACAAAAGTTGAAGATGATCTTCCAAAAGTTGAAGATGATCTTCCAAAAGTTGAAGATGGTCTTCCAAAAGTTGATGATGGTCTTCCAAAAGTTGATGATGGTCTTCCAAAAGTTGAAGATGGTCTTCCAAAAGTTGAAGATGGTCTTCCAAAAGTTGAAGATGGTCTTCCAAAAGTTGAAGATGATCTTCCAAAAGTTGATGATGGTCTTCCAAAAGTTGATGATGGTCTTCCAAAAGTTGATGATGGTCTTCCAAAAACTGCAGATAGTCTTGTGGAGGTATCTCCAGAACCACATGTGGAGGGATCTACAGATCAACATGTGGAGGGATCTACAGGTCAACATGTGGAAGGATCTACAGATCAACATGTGGAGGGATCTACAGGTCAACATGTGGAGGGATCTACAGGTCAACATGTAGAGAGATCTACAAGTCAACATGTGGATGGACAGCACGAATATGTGCAATATGCTGATGTGTATGGGTCACTTATAGCCTCTATAGAAAAACAGGATTACTTAGAAGTTTTGCCTATATCTTCTGAAGAAAAGAATATATCTCCTGAAGACATACCTATCTCTCTTGATGATGAAGGGGCTGTCTTAGTTGGAGATATAAGAGTAGAAGCCCTTCAAACTTCACCTATTGTAGTAAATGACATCCAAACTTCACATGTAGATGAAAATGATTTTCAAACTTCACCTGTAGAAGATAATAATCTCCAAACTTCACCTGTAGAAGATAATAACCTCCAAACTTCACCTGTAGAAGAGATTGATCCCCAAGCTTCACCTGTAGAAGAGGATGATCTCCAAGCATCACCTGTAGAAGAGGATGATCTCCAAGCTTCCCCTGTAGAAGAGGATGATCTCCAAGCTTCCCCTGTAGAAGAGGATGATCTCCAAGCATCACCTGTAGAAGAGGATGATCTCCAAGCTTCCCCTGTAGAAGAGGATGATCTCCAAGCTTCCCCTGTAGAAGAGGATGATCTCCAAGCTTCCCCTGTAGAAGAGGATGATCTCCAAGCTCCACCTGTAGAAGAGGATGATCTCCAAGCTTCACCTGTAGAAGAGGATGATCTCCAAGCTTCACCTGTAGAAGAGGATGATCTCCAACCTTCACCTGTAGAAGAGGATGATCTCCAACCTTCACCTGTAGAAGAGGATGATCTCCAACCTTCACCTGTAGAAGAGGATGATCTCCAACCTTCACCTGTAGAAGAGGATGATCTCAGAGCACCATCTGAAGAAGAAAAGGACAACTTCCAAGGTGAAAATAATGACCTCGAAACCTCACCCATAGGAAAAGAAGTTGACCTCCAGTCACCTCTAAAAGGAGATGATGACCTCGAATCACCAACGCTAGGAGATGATGACCTCGAATCACCACCGCTAGGAGATGATGACCTCGAATCACCACCGCTAGGAGATGATGACCTCGAATCACCACCGCTAGGAGATGATGACCTCGAATCACCACCGCTAGATGATTTTCTCCAATCACCACCGCTAGGAGATGATGACCTCCAATCACCACCGCTAGGAGATGATGACCTCCAATCACCACCGCTAGGAGATGATGACCTCCAATCACCACCGCTAGGAGATTATGACCTCAAATCACCACCTCTAGGAGATGATGACCTTCAATCACCATCTGAAGGGGTTCATGGCGAAAATGCTACATCAGTCGATAGTGATTCAGAATGTAGTGACTTATCTTTGTACCAGTCAGCTATTGAAGATGAAACCTAATAGAATATTTGTTCTGAAACGTACTTTAGTGAATAGTGCAGTTAGTATTTTTTTGCTGATTATAGTTTTTAGTTACATGTATATTTCTTAGATATATATATTTTGCTTCGATTTTTCAATGTTTTTCTCGATCTTGAATTAATTTCATGATCTTTTTTATTTTGGAGCATAGTGTTTAATATGGTAGCTATTTAAGCTCTAGTTCGTAATATTTTGTTGGTTTTCTCACTGTTGATAGGAATTATATTTTTTTATCTAGTCTTTATTTTAGTCAGGCAAAGGAATAATAATAAACAATGTATATTGTTATAGTTGCTATATCTTGAATAAATCTCGTCAAACATTTTCCTGAGACGAAACTGCTTGTTTCTGCTTTTCAATTTCCTTCAGTTGATGCTCTGTTCGGTTGTTTTCATCCATTTCCTTGACCGTGTCTGGCATTGAAACTCCTTTTGTTTCTGGTAGAAGGAAAGTCAGCACTCCGCCAAGGAGGCTGAGGTTACCAAACACCATTGATGGTAACCACCAGTACATACTGGTTCCCTGGTTAGAGAAATTGAGTGAAAAAGTAGGTAACTTCTTAATGTAATTAAAAATGAAAATGCCTTCAAGTAGGGTAATGCTGCTATTTTCTATTAACTGGTTACGCTACTTACTTTCCGCAACATTCTCAGTCCTAATTTTATTGAAGTATAGCTACCTATTATAATATATTACGTTACCAATATTGCTTATTTTTTCATATTCCAAGATACTTGCAGTATATGGTAATGTTAGTGGGCAACGTCTAAAAAAAACTAACTAAAGTTCAAGAAACTGTGTACTGAATGATATTGGGTGCAAGTAAAGATAACGGACCAGAAGTTTACCAAGTTAAGAAGTATTCTTAGATACTTATGTTAATATGTTATCTAAGTTTCTAAATTATTATTAAAGTTTAACCAAGTAAAGCTAACAGATCCTGATCTGTTATCTTTTCTTGCTCCTGGTATGTTGAAGGAGATATATTTACCAGTAAATCTGTTATGTATGGCGAAATGATGGAGCCGATTCTGGAGCACAGGATCGCTGCTCCCATGCCCGTAATCCTCGTCTCTGTAGGTAGCAGCTCCACGATGTAGAGGTACACCACCTGGTACGCCAGACTGATGGTTAGTTTGCCAGCCATAGCCAGGGTAACTATCAGCCACTTGATTTCTTGAGAAAAGAATTATACTTTTAATATATCCATATTTTCAAGTACAGTCAAAGAATAATGTACAGTGGAACTCTTAAGTTATGAAGTATTTTTCATAATTCAGAACCACTTCATATCTCGGGGATACTGATAGTTTTCTATGATCGAAAACTATGGTCTTCGACGGATAAATAGGACGAAATAAGGATAAGGATTTTTATTGATTAAAAGTACAAGAAATGAACAATAATTCATCAAGCCCTTTTATATTTTTCTAATGATTGGATATTTTCGGGCATGACTTGATCGTTTTCTATAATATAAACATAGAAAATATTTCATAACTCAAGAGTTTTACTGTATCTAATAATTTTTAACACTGAAACTAATTTCTCTTTTTAAAAAAGGAAACGACTTGTTTTAGCTAATGCTTGTAGGTGTTTTAAATTGGTTTGGGGTACACAACTACCAATATGTAACAGGAAAAAAATAAATGCAGACCGAAACATTAGCTACCTTCCACAATTTTCGAAGGTAATTAGATAAACGTGATTTATGAAATTAGCTAATGGTAGAAACGGATGCTAAATTTGGTAAATTCCTAGTTCACGTACCTAATCGATTTAGGGACGTGAGCTAGAAATGGGGCATTTGGATCGGTTCCTAGTTCACGTCCCTAAATGAAATGGGGACGTGAACTAGGAATTTACCATAAATTTAAGTAACACAAATCATTCCAACTCACCAGGAGAAGTGAAGGCTAGAATGAGGATAGTTGCTCCGCAGATTAGGAAACAGACAGCGGAAGGCATTTTTCTGCCGTACCTGTTGATGATGACTGACGATACGGAGTAACTCGGTACTTCCATTAGACCTCCTGATGAGGGATTCTCAAAAATTAAGCAAATACTAACTTAAAGTAAGTTACGAATTATTGGTCTGTTTCACATCTCGAAATGTGCAGTACAACAAAATAGCGGATACAGCAAACTGCATAGCACGATAGCCGTTGCATGGCAAAAAAAAAAGGCGAATGTGGGACTTTTGAGAAGTCCAAAAATGAAGAACTTGCCTAGTTATAAATCATGGTGTTGTTTTTAGAAATTGTGATATTATTGATTACGATTAGAGTTACAATTAATATAGGTATTCTTTTAAACCAGTTAAGATAAATTCTATTTTTTTTACCTCAATTTTATCAGTTATTTATTGAGTTGAATATCTTTAGCAAACAAATAAAATACAGGATAAACAGGGGTCGTTTTTTTTCTACTTTTAACTTTGTAAATATAATAATAACTTGCCTAGCGCCATGTAGATGTACGGGTCAGCGCTGAGCGTTACGGCGCTAAGTGACAAACCGTAATATACGGTGGAACATACGAAAAACAGGTAGAACATCACTGAGCAACGTCTGCGCATCTCTGGAGTACTGAAAAAGGTAATTTATACAAAAAATTAAAATCAAATCTAAAAAAAATTTCATTATTTTTTTTCACAATTTGTCACAAAATATTATTTTTTATTCCATTCTATTCAAATGTTGGAGGATATGTAATTTGTATAGTGATTTATATTATTAACTAATCTAAAATATGACTTTAATTGCCTTTCTACCACCTCTGTCATTTATTTCAATGTTAAATACTGTATAATTTACTATTTTATATACTGTATAATGTACTATTTAATATACTGTATAATGTTCCATTTTCGCACCTTCACTTACCTGGCTAGTAGAGCATACTCATCAAAAGCTTTTCGGAAAATGAATGTATGATTTCCATTATCATTGGAAACTTTAGATGATCTCTGTGAAAATGGATATTTATATATTCATTTTATTATAATTTCTTATGGACCCTCTAGAAATAATTCGAATGGTGTTTTTTTATATAAAAAAAGGTCCGACTTTCAATAAATAGTTCAAAAAGGTGTCGACTCTTTATTTTTTTCTACTAAATTAACTTTGTATGATTTATTGAAGATTTTTATGAAAATTATCTAGTGAAGGGTTAAAACAGTATTAAATGCATAGTGAAAGTCAAATACATCCATCCATTGTCGTATATAAAGTGCACAGTGAAGGGATAAAACACCTATTACTAATTATTAGTGTTGTGACAATATGCTCTTAAAATCATAGATCCTGAAACTGTTATAGACGGATTGAATTAAAGAGTATTGAATTGTTCTAAACCAGCGGTATATAGTATTCGATACCATTTCATTTCGTCTATGATATTCTTAAGATCTATGATTTTAAACGCATATTGTCACAACCCTATCTATTACTAATTATTAGGGTTGTGACAATATGCTCTTAAAATCATTGATCTTAGGAATATCATAAACGAAAGGAAATGGTATAGAATACTATATACCGCTTTTTTAGCACGATTCAATACTGATTAATTCTCTCCGTCAAAAATATTTTCGGTATCTATGATTTTAAGAGCATATTGTCACAACCCTACTCATTATGAGTTAAAAGAATTGCTTGTTTACCATTTGCGTGTCCAGCATTATCTGCCTAAGCGTCTCATCGGTAGGTAGAACTGTTCTATTCTGTTTAGCCGCTTTTTTCAGCAGCACCAGCGCCCTCTCGTGCTGACCATTCACAACCAACCAGCGGGGAGACTCGTCAACCAACCTGACGGAGAAAATAAGTAATTGCCCGAAAAGTAATTTTTACTCATAAAAACTATATTATAATTTTTAATTTTTTTGGTATCCATGATACCTGCAGGTATCATGGATACCAATTACAATAAAATTTAAATTATAATATCGTTTTTTCTTATATGACCGAAGATATGAAACTGACCGGTAATTCGTAATTTATACTACTATTTTTCACATACCACAGACATGGAAGGCAAAGTAGAGAAGGTATACCAGCCGCGAAATTCAACCACTGCCAGTCCCTAATTAGGTAACCCAGTCCTCCCCAAGCGATGGTTCCTAGGGCCCACGGGAGAGCTAACCAAATGCCCACTGATGCTCTGTGCTTTTGTTCGCATACTTCTAGAGCTGAAAATAAAATCAATTTCGCGTTATGAGTGAGTAACTCGATCTTGCGATTCGCACTCATTCATGAAGCCACAGTAGGGTAAAACTAACCTTTAAATTTGTATTGGCAAAACTAAATACTCATAAATGGAACTTCCTTCTTTGGAATTCTTCAATAGGCTCCAATTTTCAAATATTAAATCTAGGGTTGTGACAATATGCTCTTGAAATCATAGATTTCGAAAATATTATAGACGGAGAGAATTAAACACTATTGAATCGTTCTAAACCAGCGGTATATAGTATTCGATACCATTTCGTTTCGTCTATGATATTCTTGAGATCTATGATTTTAAGAGCATATTGTCATATCCCTGATTATATATTCTCTAGTTAATCATGACATTGTCTAAATATAATAATAACTCCACAATAACTTACCAAGAGTATAAAATGTGGCGATGCAAATAGTGTGTAGAAAACCTTCAACCAGTCTGCAAAGCATAATGAAATAAAGAGAAGGGATCCAACTCATAAGTGTCGGAACAACCATAAAACCTATGGTACCAATGTCCACAGCTAGCTTGCGACCCTTCCTGGAAAAAATAAAGGTTAGACAAAAAGAAGCATATAATTATAACAAATTTATTTAAGATTTGGTGATTAAGCAGTAGTCTTTTTTTCGCTTTTACAATGAATATTTTGAAGATTATTAATTGATTTTGTTTATTATTTAGCTAAGCAGGGATCGAACTATGTAGTAATAGTGATAAATTTAGCTAACCAGGACACAAATTACTTAACCAGGGCCCAATTTATTCGAACAGGTCCAAACCTGACTAGGGTCTCTTTTTTCTCACCAATCTGACACGTATCCCACCCCGAGGGCACCAATCAGTGACCCGAACATGTAGATGGAGCTGTAAGAAGACCTCTGGTACGCATCCCCGCAAACAAGATCGTACTGACGGCAAAAAAAGTGAAATAAAATTTAGAAACTAGAAAATATTAGAAACACAAAATAAAGGCCTTGTTACACGGTGCGAGTTGAACTAGCGAGTTACTGTAGTGCAGCTACTCGCCTAGTGTGTCCGCACCAGTCGAGTAACTGTCTCCATTCAATGCTATGAACATTGAACTACTGGCATGAGAGTACAGTGGGACAGCTGCTGTCCACTGTCACGACAGTAACTTGCACCGTGTAACAAGGCCTTAAGGGAAGTTAAGAACAAGTACATTTCGGGTTATGACATCACTACTGAGCCAATGGGAGGTGGTAGCGTTCGTTATATATAAAGGAGGCCAATGAATGATTTCCTCCGTTTCACAAAAAAAAATTCAAGATGGCGAAAATTTATGGGATGAAGTAATTTGAAAAGGAAGAAAGATAATTCAATTCTCTTTTAAGCTGAATTTGCTCATCAATCATTCTCAGATTAAAATTGGTATCTAATATCGACTATAATTGGGATAATTTAGATCAATCAATGTCTATTATTATTGTCGTATAGAATACATATGGTATTGAATAGGTAAAATGTAATCATTATATATTATTCATTAGGTACAGCGACGTTCTCTTGGAAAGACTTGCATAGGTCATAATTATATGCCAATTTACTAAGTTAAACTGATGGTACCTACATTGTATACACACACGTGTTGAATGTACTTGATTCACAGTACGAACAGCTGTTATCACACTACTGTGTTTCCTACTTTACAGAGGATGTGCCTAATTTAACATAATGGGGAGATTTACCCAGGCAAAAAGGATTTATTCCTGGGATATTAAGGGAATATCCATGACAACATGGATTCCTTTCCTTAATATCCCAGGAATAAATCCTTCTTGCCTGGTTATCACTGGGGTTGTGACAATATGGTTTTAAAATCATAGATCGCGAAAATATTATAGATGGAGAGAGTTAAAGAGTATTGAATGGTTCTACACCAGCGGTATATAGTATTCGATACCATTTCGTTTCGTCTATGATATTCTTAAGAACTAAAATTTTAAAAGCATATTGTTACAACCTAAATCATCACTAATCAGTTACAAACATTTATCGTTTAAAATTTTGTTTTGAAACGGAAAAATGAGTATAAACAAAAAAAACACTGTTTTTTTTATATCAAGTAGGAGAATTATTTTTAAATAACTTAGAAATAATGAAATTTGAGAAAAAAAAATCACGGAATTGTTTTCAATCGAAAAGTAGAAATATTTTAGTATAACTTTAAAAAAATGAGCACCGTACCTGAGAGGTGATGGTCTGTTCAAACACTGATGTGTCGTATTTCCAAGCATTGCAGTACTGCATTGTCTTCTCATTGTAGCATTGGCAGTCTTCTGATGCGTTGGAAGGGGATACGCAATCCCCCACGCCGTTGTACGGGGATACGCAGGTGTAGTTCATCGCTGGGGCGCAGAAGGAGGCGGACAGAACTATCGGTGGTATCCGCATACCGGCTGAGAAAAAATATTAAAATTATTTTAAATTCAAGATATTGTTATTAGTATTATTTTTAAAGATATCAAGATATCGCTATTAGTATTATTTTTAAAAAAGATATCAAGATATCGATATTAGTATTATTTTTAAAAAAGATATCAAGATATCGATATTAGTATTATATTTAAGCACAACATTTTTCTATTAGAAACCTATATTTTTATTGCTGAGCAGACCTCCTCTATAATGAAGTAAGAAAGTAGCCTCTATATTGAACAATATTTCTCTAGTCTGCCATGAATTGCCATCAGGTTTAGAAAACAAATGGCCATTTTAAGGCAGACTAAAGAAAATGTGTTCACTATAGAGGCTAGGAAATTATTCAGGACACTACTTACATTATAGAAGATTTCATTATAGAGGAATTTTATCATTATAACATAAAGAAATATTATTCAATTCATAATTTAAAGATGGTATATGAATTTTCAATTGGGATATCTCAATCATCAGAAGTTTCATGCCATATGTTAACGCCCATTTTTCGAACATTATGAGTGACAGAGTAATGCGATAAAATTTTTTTTTTTTTTTTTTTGAAGTGCATTAAAATTTTTTTAGCATATAAATTAAAATTTTAACTAAAAAACATAGGGTAAGTTCCGATTTATTGGGCAGTTCCATATTTTGAAATAAATAAATAAAAGTAAAAATGGTAAAAAAAAATTCACATTAACGAAAATATGTAACCGGTCAATAATTAGTAGCGTACCCTCTACTTACAAAAAGCACATAGTAGGAATATTTTGATATTCCATCTACCCGTTCCTAGGCTGGTTATGACGTCATCGAGGTCTTTCTTCTTCACTTTTTCCATGGTTTCTTTTTCTGAATTCATTTTATTATGTATAATTTATATTATCTTTTTGAACAAAAATTTACCTACTGTATTTCTTCAAATTTTTTTTTTTTTAAAGTTTCACAAACTTATTTTTTAATTTCTAATAATAAAAATATTGGGGGAAAATTTCATTGTAAATATTGAAAATTAAAATTATTCAAGTAAATTTTAATATTTTGAATTATTGAAAATTGAAATCATTAATATTTGAAATTATTGAAAATTTAAATTACTAAAAATTAAAATTATTAAAAATTGAAATTACTAAAAATTTAAATTATCAAAATTTAAATTATTAAAAATTTAAATTGTTAGAAATTGAAATTACTAAAAATTGAAATCATTGAAAATTGAAATTATTGAATTATTCAATTAATTGTAATTTTTAGAATTATTATTATTTTGATAAATCTAATATTTCTAACTATTGATAATATCAATAGATAAGATCATTTAATTCAATAATTGAAATAAATAGACTCTAAAATTATTAAAATTAGTTACAAACAGCTTTTCGGATAGAAATAAATTATTTCAATTAATTAACTATTTGTACTGCATTTAACTCCATTTTATCAATGCTTATTTAATTTAATTTTGATATTTTAAATAATATTAAATAACATGAATTTAAATTATGTAAATTAATATTATTTAAATTTCTTGATTTAAGTTATTTAGATTCCAAAATTTTATAAATTTCTAAATATAAATCATCTAAATTTTAATAATTTCAATTTTTCCAATACCTAATTAAATTATCTGATTTTGCGAAATATTCAAATTTAATTAAATTTTTTAAATAATTTATCTCTATTGAAATTCTCACCATTATTTTGTTTCATCATAATGCTACTAATTTAATAATAAACAAACACTAGTTTGGCAATCAGTGCCACCTGTTGGTCAGTCATTTGATTATTACTTCAATGGCAGTAGTAAAACTTTATTTGTTTCAAATAAATAAATATTAATTGAAAGTAAGAAACTTGAAAATAATGTAATTAACGATCGGGTAAATTACGAATTATCGGTCAGTACTACATCTTCGGTCATATAAGAAAAAACAATATAAAAATTATTATTATAACACAGTGCTATCTATTAAAAAAAATTATATAGTTTTTTTCTTATATGACCGAAGATGTAGTACTGACCGATAATTCGTAACTTACCCTAATGAGAGAAAGAAATAATTTAACAAATTAATTTATTTAATTCACCATTTTAACATGATTTATGTACAATTCAAAATTGTTGATAAAACAACCGATTATTTAGTGGCATAGAAACCTTTTTAACCAACTTAAAACTCAACCAAATTATTTCACTGTGATGTCATATAGGGTACGTTACGAATTCTTGTACTGTTCCACATTATCGATGATATGAGAAAAGTATATAGTAAAATAACAGGTTTTTCAATTGGTATCCATGATACCTGCAGGTATCATGGTTACCAATTGAAATTACGATTTAAATTATAATATACGTTTTTCTTATATGATCGGAATTGTGGAACTGACCGATAATTCGTAACAAACCCTAGCCACCCTTTTGCACTATATTTAGAGAATTAAACAAACTACACCGTAGCTATTTAACCGATTGCATGACTTGAACTTCTTCGGCTGTGTACTTATGGTGGGGCCATAGAAGATTGAGAGAGAAAGTTATGGTGGGGCCATAGAAGAATAAGAGAGAAAGTTATGGTGGGGCCATAGAAGATTGAGAGAGAAAGTTATGGTGGGGCCATATAATTTTGAGAGAGAAAGTTATGGTGAGGCCATAGAACATTGAGAGAGAAAGTTATGGTGGGGCCATAGAACATTGAGAGAGAAAGTTATGGTGGGGCCATAGAAGATTAAGAGAGAAAGTTATGGTGGGGCCATATAATTTTGAGAAAGTTATGGTGAGGTCATAGAAGAATAAGAGAGAAAGTTATGGTGGGGTCATAGAAGATTGAGAGAGAAAGTTATGGTGGGTTTATAGAAGAAATAAGAGAGGAAGTTATGGTGGGGCCATAGAAGATTGAGAGAGAAAGTTATGGTGGGGTCATAGAAGAATAAGAGAGAAAGTTATGGTGGGGCCATAGAAGATTGAGAGAGAAAGTTATGGTGGGGTCATAGAAGATTCAGAGAGAAAGTTATGGTGGGGCCATAGAAGAATAAGAGAGAAAGTTATGGTGGGGCCATAGAAGATTGAGAGAGAAAGTTATGGTGGGGTCATAGAAGAATAAGAGAGAAAGTTATGGTGGGGCCATAGATGATTAAGAGAGAAAGTTATGGTGGGGCCATAGAAGATTAAGAGAGAAAGTTATGGTGGGGCCATAGAAGATTCAGAGAGAAAGTTATGGTGGGGCCATAGAAGAATAAGAGAGAAAGTTATGGTGGGGCCATAGAAGATTGAGAGAGAAAGTTATGGTGTGGCCATAGAAGATTGAGAGAGAAAGTTATGGTGGGGCCATAGAAGATTGAGAGAGAAAGTTATGGTGGGGCCATAGAAGATCGTATGGGTTCTATCTTCTATGGCCCCAGCATAACTTTCTAACTGGGTAAAATTACACTGAAGCTGTAATTTCATTTATTGATAAATTGTATAATTTATCTTTGTAATTTCCTTCTTTAGTTACTATTCATATCACAAGCCCCCTGAATAAGAAAATACACGATAAAAATTTATCTACGAATATTTTTTAATATTAAATAAATACAAATAGTAAATAAATACGCATATTAAATAAATACAAATAATATATAAATACGAGTATTAAATACAAACGAATATCATTTACATATATATGAAAGTGGATAAATTAAATAATTAGTATTAAATAAATACAAATATTAAATAAATACACATATTCAAATTCAAATTAGATACAAATATTCAAATTAAATACAAATATTCAAATTAAATACAAATATTCAAATTAAATACAAATAATCAAACTAAATTCAAATATTCAAATTAAATACAAATATTCAAATTAAATACAAATATTCAAATTAAATACAAATATTCAAATTAAATACAAATATTCAAATTAAATACAAATATTCAAATTAAATACAAATAATCAAACTAAATTCAAATATTCAAATTAAATACAAATATTCAAATTAAATACAAATATTCAAATTAAATACAAATATTCAAATTAAATACAAATAATCAAATTAAATACAAATAATCAAATTAAATTCAAATATTCAAATTAAATACAAATATTCAAATTAAATACAAATATTCAAATTAAATACAAATATTCAAATTAAATACAAATATTCAAATTAAATACAAATATTCAAATTAGATACAAATATTCAAATTAAATACAAATAATCAAACTAAATTCAAATATTCAAATTAAATACAAATATTCAAATTAAATACAAATATTCTAATTAAATACAAATATTCAAATTAAATACAAATAATCAAATTAAATTCAAATATTCAAATTAAATACAAATATTCAAATTAAATACAAATATTCAAATAGAATACCAATATTAATATGTATTCTCCAGTGCTATATACCACCGTAAAGTACCTACGATGTGAGTAACGAAACATGTCACGGTACACTGAGTACACTAACTTCGATAGACCTGTGAATTGTGACTTAAAGAGGTATATATGTTCCGTGCGATTCATCTGCACAATATCGAGAATGCCCTGCGCGATTTTGAACCCTCCATTTTATTTATTATGAAATCGAATATGGATGTATGTGTAACGGAGTGGGGGGGGGGGCGTGCCACCCCCGAGCCCCTTCTGCAAAGTCATTAAACAATCATGAAGTGTGCAGTGCAACAAACTAGCGGATACAACAAACTACTAGAGTTACAAAATAATCATTCATTTATATATAAATACAGGAAGATTTCTTTGAAAAAGTCATCATAAATGGCTGTTATGTAGTTTGTCGTATCGGCTAGTTTGTTGTACTGTACACTTCATGATTGTTTGAAGACCTGACAACGTTTTTAATCTAATTAAATATTTTTATATTCAATTCTAAGTTATAGCTTACGTACATAAATATTTGTAAATAATTAAATAATAGGTAAATAGAATAAGATTACAGAGTGATAATTAAAGTTAGCAATGATTAATAATAAAAACTAAATGATAAAATGATTATTAATTAATATAAACTAAATGAATTGAAATCACAGTACATAGGATATATATTGGTATTTTTTTTAATATTCTCAAAAATTACACGAAAATTTTAGTTTTATTATTGCATCCTAAATGCTCTTATTAATATTTATTGAAGTCATTTGAATGTGAAGTATAATCTTTCTTTTTTTGTTTTATATCAACTAACTCACTATGATCAATTATTATTGTACATATTCTAACCAGATTAAACTTCTTTAAAATCATCTGCAGTAAGTTCAGAAATACCAGCAAACTAGTTAAAATAATGACAGACACTGATCCGAACCGGAAGCCGTAATACTGCAAGAGTGTGCCTGCACAAGTTGGTCCCGTGAAGAGTCCTAAGGCCAAGGATGAAGCCCAGAGACCGGAGACAAGTCCGAATGTTGCTAGATCTTTAGGTAGGCCATATTTCAAAGCTTCCTTCTGACCAGCTATGAAAGAGACGATACTTGTGGCACTTATTCCTACCCCATTGAACACCAGTGATAAAACTATAAGCGTCATGGATGGTTGAAGCGGTATGTATGGAGCAGGGCCAAGAAATAGATACGCAAACAGAACGCAAGTAGATCCCATTAGTATAAAATATTTATGCTCAATATTTTTATCCGCTAGATACGCCCAGATTGGCGTGGAGAGAGCAAATGATAGACCAGTTGCCAAGAATGTTAGACCTACGTAGCTGGAAGATAGGTCGAACTGTTGTAAATGAACACTAAGAGTAGCATTTATGAAACCCATATTGTAGTATCCAATGAAATTAGCGATCAAAAGTAGAGTGAAATCAAAATTCCTGATCAGATGAAAGGTATTGTAGTTACTCTTACGGGTTTTATTATCACTAAGTGGAAGAATGATGGTAATTATTATTCCAGACACCAGGAGAACTAATCCAAGTGCTGCAAACGGAGCAATGAATCCTCCGCATTCGAATAAAATTCCTCCAATAGATGGCGATATTATTGATCCAATCCCATAACAAGTTTCCAACATGGATACGATGTACAAACTATCTTGGAACTCATCTGTACCAATACTGAATGCTGCTGTTAGGTAACAAGAATTTCCAAACGCCTCTACAATTCGAATCAAGAATGAAAAGACCACGAATGTTGTTCTGTCGTAGATGTAGTCCAAAAATCCGAATAGAAATGCACAAATGGATACGATGAATATTCCTGCTATCATCATGAACTTGGATCCAATCGAATTGATAAACTGTCCCAATATCGGTGAAATGAAGAAGGATGTCAACTGGCAGATTCCGAATACGAATCCAATGATGGTAGGAGTGACGCCTCTAGAAGTTGCAACTGAAGGATAGAAAGGAGCTTGGATGGCATCAGCCAAGCCGTTGCAAATGTGGCCAATACACAGTGAAAATAATAAAACTTTCTGTCTTTCATCTAATTTGACCATTGTGAACAAAAAGCTATGAGATCTGAAAAGGATATATAGTTATTAGGTTGATCATTTCTCATTTTAAGGGGATTGTTCCCCTATTATGATACACATTAAGTTTTAAAAACAAATAGATCTGTGTACTAATTACAACAAATTGTTCTAAATCATGATTGAATGTGCCTCTTCTCTTCACTTAGTATCCAAGTAAAAAATTACTTACTGAAGTATCTCTTGACGTTTCTATCCTCAAATCATTTGCTATATTTTATAGCAAGTAATTTAAACTATATACAGTTGCTTGTGCGACATTAGAGTTGCCTTGCAACGTATTCTCGTCTTAACAGATTGCTTGCCGTATACAGAAACATTTGTGCAACATTTATAAATATATAATGATGCTGATATAAAACGTCTCACGTCTAAAGGACCTTTAAAAGGACCTTAAATTATAAGGTAACTATGAAACACCTGAACGTCTCTGTTTTTTTCTGAATGCTAATATATGTTAAAATTACTAGGGTAAGTTCCTAATTATCGGTCAGTTCCCCATTTTCGGACACTTAAGAAAACACGATATAATAATAATTATTTAATTTTTATTATTATATCGTGTTTTCTTAAGTGTCCGAAAATGGGGATCTGACCGATAATTAAGAACTTGCCCTACATACAAACATGAGTTTTTGAAATCATGTTTCGACAAGCACTGTAAATTTTCTCTTCTATAAGCATTGCGTTGTTCGATGATATAATTCGTAATTCGAATCGTTTTCATTGACTAGTCACCAAATGGAAGTTAACTTATTAATGTCCGAGTAAAAATTGCTTCCGAATTCAGCAGCTGTTTAACATACAAATCATACAAGTACTTTACCTATGATATCACACATGTTTCTATAATCATGCTGTGATAAATTCTTTGGATGATATAGTTATATCAAATTAATTAGTTATTGACATATTAATTGAAATTCAATGTATTTTATGTATGTGTATTTCTATAATATATTTTTCTGTACAAAAATTTGATTCATTACTAATATTTCCCAAATTTTTGTGAGGGTACGACCACCAAGCTCATGATTTTTTTAACTTTTTATTTTTAGAAAAATCGTTCTGAAATTTGTATGGTATATTTAACTTCGCAAAAAGACACATTTTATTCCTGTAACTTTTTTCGATTTTGGCTTTAGTTTTCGAAGGAAAATTAGTTTTTCAATTTCAATTATTTTTTTAAATTTTTTTTTACAATTTTTTTTTTACAATTTTTTTTTTACAATTTTTTTTTACAATTTTTTTTTACAATTTTTTTTTACAATTTTATTTTTTAACAATTTTTTTTTACAATTTTTTTTTACAATTTTTTTTTTACAATTTTTTTTTTTACAATCTTTTTTACAATTTTTTTTTACAATTTTCAAAAGACGAGAATTGTATAAGTGTATATGCTAGAATAAAAACGAAAACAGTTTTGGAATCCTTGGAACATTTCGAACAAATTTATAGCGGGGTTTTTAAATATTCCTTCCTGCTTTTTTTATAAGCATTTTTTGATGATTTCACTAGAATTAAAAAAAATTATTTTGAACTGTTAGGAATGTTCCAAGGATTCTAAAACTGTCTTTGGTTTTCTTGTAGCTTGAGAATTCAATTCAACTTATAATTAAATATTAGCATTCAGTAAAACAAGATGAATACTAATTTTTGTTCATGAGTAGAATAAATTGTTTCATCGTATAAGTTAGAAATTATTTAGAATTTACATATAATCTTAGATTTTAATTAACTCTTTTTTTCAACATCTCTCATTGAATTTATATACTCCATGAGTTAGTTAATTCACTCTAAAAATATACCCAATTTTGAATATATATGAATATTGTATTTATATATAACTATGAATTAGAGTGGAGTCAAATTAAAAATTAGATAATTCTACTTCTATCCATTTTACTACCGTTATTGATTTAGTTTTATTATTTATTTTTAAATATACTATTTTGTTTTCATTATCATATTATTATTATTATTAAGTAGTCGGAAAATTGCCAGGGGAAAACGGTAAAGCAGAAAACGTTATTTGATTCTTAACCCGTTATAGGAATTTTTTTATATATAACATCAAATATATGCATAATATAATATATGCCACCCCCAAACCCCCCTGCCAGGTCATTAAATAAGCATGAGTTGTGCAGTACATCAAAGTAGCGGACACAACAAACTACAGCATGGGTTTACTTGTGACTGGCAGTTTTCAGATTTGGCAAGTTTCCGGATATCATAAAAAAAAAGATTTTCTATAGAAATAGCTGATAATTTATAATTATATTAAAATATTTTTGTATTGTATGATAGATTAATTAATTTAAAAGAATTCTGAGTACGGAACTACCATTCAAATATGTATAGTTTTAGAGAAAAACGCACTTGTTTCACTTTTTCACACTAATTCTTCAAGAAATCGTACGTCTGGCAATTTTTTTCCCATTCGTTTAACCTGTTATTGTCTATGAGCCTTGTTAGTATAGACTAGTGTATTTGCCCGTTAAAAATAACGGGTCTTCAATAGTAATTTATTACACGTTCTTGTGTTTTTAGCGAATTCAACTAAATTTCATTTTTCTGCATAAACAGATCATTTTTTCATTGATAAATACATTTAAAAATTGAACAAAAACAGAGGAATTAAATTTCATATCAATATATTCCCGTGCGTACCATAGTTAAATTCTTCATGTTTAATACCCGTCGTGTAAAAGCGGACACCAAAGAAACAAATAAATAAATAAACAAACACACGAGGGAAGTTATTAATATAGATAGCTACCCTGGCAACTAGGATTTTTCCAGGGATATTCCCTTAATATCCCAGGAATAGATCTTTTTTGCAAGGGTATACCGTTATATATGTATCACTTCATTACAAAACATTAGGTACCTAAATGTGTACCTATAGACCTAATTATCATAAAATTTACGGTCATACGAGATGAACTTAGTACACCTCCCTTGTTCTTCTATTGAATCCAATAGAAACAGCGGACAGTGATGATAGCCTGTCAATATTTTCTTATATAATTAATTACGAAGCGAATACTTGATCAATTTCTTTTCTGTTAATTGTGATATATTTTACTTAACCATAGTTCTACAAATTTAAAGTAATTCTAGAGAAATTTTGATTCGGAGTGAGAGGAACTTTAAATCCTTTAAGTTGCATTGCACTGAAACACTTTAGAGATCTTCAAACACTTGGGTATATCAAAATTATAGTTGATTCACTTTGAGAGTCTCGCTTTTAATTTTTCTTCTGAACGTATAGATTACTAAAAACCAAAAAAGTAAAATAAGTGTTTTTGAAATAAGGTTTTGACAAGCAAGGTACTATCGTTTAAATTTTACCCTCTAAAAAAAATTTCTATATTATATTATTTATATTCCGCGTTTTTTTTTTTTACTGTTCACCAAATGAAAGTTGCTACATTACTGTGGAATATTTTCAGATATGCAAACCACATCTGCATGTATTTACCTGAATAATAATAACACACTTGTATATGTAATTATACTCTAACGTATATTTAGATTTTAGATGATAGAAATATTACATTAAATAATATTTGACATTGAATTCTTGAAAATGAATATATATACACATATTCAAATTTATAATTATATATGGATATTTTTCTAATTATTTTAACTCTATATTATATATTTCTAATTATTTTAGCTCTATGAATTTTAAATTCACAAACACGCAATATCGTGTTTGTTTTGTCCCAATATTGTTACAGCATTACCCCAATATTGTTACAAGTTTGCCCCAATATTGTTACAAAATTGCCCCAATATTGTTACAACATTTCCCAATATTGTTACAACATTGCCCCAATATTGTTACAACATTGCCCCAATAGTGTTACAACATTTCCCAAATATTGATACAAATTGCCCCAATATTGTTACAACATTGCCCCAATATTGTTACAACATTGCCCCAATATTGTTACAACATTGCCCCAATATTGTTACAACATTGCCCCAATATTGTTACAACATTGCCCCAATATTGTTACAGCATTACCCCCAATATTGTTACAACGTTGCCCCAATATTGTCACAACAGTGGCCAAAATAATATCGCGTCTTGCGGGACGCTCAAATCCTTATTTTGTGTTCACATGACTAGCAATGTGGCGTCAGTTCAATGGAGAAATCATATAACTGAAACAAAATTTAATGGAGAAATGATATAACTGAAACAAAATAAGGTTTTACACCGTCTTCCTTAGCGTCCTGAAATCGCTGCAACACTTCCTCTCTCTAGATATAGTTTATCATAACTCTATGACTGAAACAAAATAAGGTTTTGAGCGTTCTGCAGTCGCTGCACAACTCTAGTATATAATATTATTACTCTATGCAATTTCTGAAAATTTCTTAAAACGTGACAGACAGACAGACCACAGAGAGCTAGACAGACAAATAAACATAAGGAAACTATTAATGGTGAGTTATTATAGGCTTTATATGTTAACAGGTGGTAGCATGAATACTAATTCAAATATGTATGAGTTAAAATTATTTTATCATTTAAGTTAAAAATTATGTATAATTTACATATAATTTTATCTTTAAATGAACTCTTTTTTGCAACCTCTGTCATTAATTTTATATACTCTATGAGTCAGTCTGCTATAATATTATCGTCATTATTCAATTAATAACTTTAGCTAAATCTGAGGGACCAGAAGTGTGGATAGTTAAATTACACAAATATTGATACTATTGACAACACGTTATTCTTAACGGGCAAGTACACTAGTTACAAATATTGATACTATTGAGAACACGTTATTCTTAACGGGCAAGTACACTAGTTACAAATATTGATACTATTGAGAACACGTTATTCTTAACGGGTAATTCTAAACAGCGAATAAAATGCCGCGTTTTTGTCGCCCAGTTTATGCCTTTTTAAATTCAGTCTATACTAGGCGCTGAAAACGCTACGTTTTAAACGTGGTAACGTTTTGCAATCTATGTTAGGTAGGCATTGAAAACTTAGTGATTTAAATCACAAATTTCTATAATAAAATATTAATTATATTACTATAAATATTATAATACCAATAATAAAGTAATATTATAATTATTAATTAATAATTACAAAATTAACAGATACTAAATTTGTAATCATATGTTTCAAATTTTGTTCAATAAATTGAATAGTTATAATATCATATATTTTATTTAAATTGCCCGTTTCTATATGGTTGTCCAGGATTAACATGAATTAATTACCAAATATTAAAAGTGATGTACCTAATAAAATTAAATCTTGATTTTTTTCTTCAGTATTACATTTCATTATTTAAACATAAAATACTTTTAATTCATTTGATAGTTTGATCGCAAGATCAGCCCCTCAAAATAGTTTTCTTTAACTCTAACTCATAGAAAATGAAATGTTTGAAGAGTAACAATTATATAAATAATATGCCAACCTTTCTTTTATTATCATTTTGTTTTAGGACTGAGTTGTTATTTAAGTTATTAAAGGGGCTACTTTATTTAGTACTTTATTAATTTGCATACTTTATTCACTTTATTTTACATTATTTTATTCCCTATGATTTCCATTATTGTATTCCATTTAATTTCCAAAAAAATATCCCCTTAAATTTCCATTATTTAATTCCCTTTAATTTCCATTATTTTATTCACTTTAATTTCCATTATTTTATTCCTTTTAATTTCCATTATTTCATACCCTTTAAATTCCATTAGTTGATTCCGTTTAATTTCCATTATTTTACTCACTATAATTTCCATTATATTACTCACTTTAACTCCCATTATATTGCCCATTTTAATTACAACAAACAACAGGATTCAGAACACTGCTTTTCACGTCCCAGCTTCCAGGACTCTACGCTAGGTGGCGCTAACTGCTCATTCTAGCGCCATTTTCCCCTAGCGTATTTCTCCGCCTTTTAGTACATCTTGAGAGCCCTTGTTGAGAGCATTCCTAGAGTTGACTTCTTACAGTGTGGTAGCGTACTTCTCTCTGAAACTGGAATAAGCCTGGAATAAACCATTCCAAGCAACTGAATTTAAGGAATTGTACAAAGGAATTATAGATAAATAAATAGGAATCATGATGAAAGTGAGTTTGGAATTTAAATAGAAAATTAAGTTAATTAACGAAGGTGTTAAACACTGTTTAAATAGTACTTTCACTTGTGTTTTCATTATTTTACTTTCATTTCCGTGAATGAAATAGTAGTACGTGGTACATGAAATAATATTTTGTGTTAAATTGATTTAATGAATTATTTGTAAATTCATGAAAGATTTAATTCTATATAGATTAAACATCTAAATTATATATACAATCAGTTTAAATTATATTTTAGAAAATAAACGTATATCCGTCAGGGAAAATATATCCATTAATTTAAATAGCCAGTATATTATAATTTATATCTATAGGAAAACAGTAATATTATTATTAACTATCATCATAATATACCATTATTATTTTCAACCACAAACACAATCAATATCATTTATATTTGTCGCCGATAGTACCATATTAATATTAATTTCTCACTGATATCGTTTCAAGAATTTCCATACATCAGTCACTGATAGTACCTTAAATACCTCAAATAGTCACATACATTTGTCATCGATAGTACATCAATATAGTAATACACTATGTCTATTTGACACTGATAGTACTATATTATTTCAAGAAATCCCTTAAAATTTTATCATAGATACTATTCTGTAAGTTACTTTGCTGCCGATAGTACTCCAGTGAATCCAGTTTCCAGACTTATAACTTCAAGGCTAAGGAATATAATGTATATACCTACTATATATTGTATACACATGATTCATTGTTCGTTGCACAACTATACCTATATATCATACCTATATAACTCCCACACTGCAATATGATGTAGGGTAAGCCCCTAGTTATCGGACCGTTCCACATTTTCGATCATATTAGATAAATGTATATAATTAAAAAGTATATTGGGATGTAATAATGATTTTAACAATTTTTTAAATTGGTATGCTGGAATTATCATGGATTTATCTTTATAATAATTTGGTATCCATGATACCTGCAAGTATCTTGGATACCATTCAAAGTAATAATTTTAAATTAAATATTATTCTTATATGATCGACAATGTGGAACCATCCAATCATTCGTTACTTACCCTATATTTTATTATAAATAAAAACATTAATTATATCTAAACACCGCTAAGAATGTGCAATGCTTTTAATTAATACTTTAACTCTTTTTAGATTATATTTATGCTAAAGAACATTATGTGTGTAAATTAAGAGTGTGAACATAGCGTAAAAAGTGTAACTGCAATATAGGTATGCAGCGCCACCTTGCGGCAAAAATAATAACTGTGAGAACTCCTTCGTATTGCATTGTTCTTAAAGAAGGGGAAAAGGGGCTATCATATAGTTTTATAATACCATTATTTTATCATAATTGTATATTAAAAATGAAATTATATTAAAACAATGGAATTTTATTTTCATTCTATCAATTTATTATACGTATACTTGCTATTTCTTTTGAAGAATAAATTTTATTATACATTACTATTTCCAAATTATTACATATTTCAATTTATTTATCAATTTTTCTCTTATAACAATGTTTTTTACTAAAAAAATGTTAACGAAAATGTCAACATGTTTCATTGATTGAAATCAATCAATCGTAACTGTACGTGATACCAATTACAGTAGAGTCCACATAACACGACCAGGGCTTGTTTATACGACCAGGGCTTGTTTATACGACTAGGGCTTGTTTATACGACTAGGGCTTGTTTATACGATCAGGGTTTGTTTATACGACAAGGGCTTGTTTATACGACCAGGGCTTGTTTATACGACTAGGGCTTGTTTATACGACTAGGGCTTGTTTATACGACCAGGGCTAGTTTATACGACCAGGGCTTGTTTATACGGCCAGGGCTTGTTTATACGACCAGGGCTTGTTCATACGACAAGGGCTTGTTTATACGATCAGGGTTTGTTAATACGACCAGGGCTTGTTCATACGACAAGGGCTTGTTTATGCGACCAGGGCTTGTTTATACGACAAGGGCTTGTTTATACGACCAGGGCTTGTTTATACGACCAGGGCTTGTTTATACGACTAGGGCTTGTTTATACGACTAGGGCTTGTTTATACGACCAGGGCTAGTTTATACGACCAGGGCTTGTTTATACGGCCAGGGCTTGTTTATACGACCAGGGCTTGTTCATACGACAAGGGCTTGTTTATACGATCAGGGTTTGTTAATACGACCAGGGCTTGTTCATACGACAAGGGCTTGTTTATGCGACCAGGGCTTGTTTATACGACAAGGGCTTGTTTATACGATCAGGGCTTGTTTATACGGCCAGGGCTTGTTTATACGACCAGGGCTTGTTTATACGACCAGGGCTAGTTTATACGACCAGGGCTTGTTTATACGACCAGGGCTTGTTTATACGACCAGGGCTTGTTTATACGACCAGGGCTTGTTTATACGACCAGGGCTTGTTTATACGACCAGGGCTTGTTTATACGACCAGGGCTTGTTTATACGACCAGGGCTTGTTTATACGACCAGGGCTTGTTTATACGACCAGGGCTTGTTTATACGACCAGGGCTTGTTTATACGACCAGGGCTTGTTTATACGACCAGGGCTTGTTTATACGACCAGGGCTTGTTTATACGACCAGGGCTTGTTTATACGACCAGGGCTTGTTTATACGACCAGGGCTTGTTTATACGACCAGGGCTTGTTTATACGACCAGGGCTTGTTTATACGACCAGGGCTTGTTTATACGACCAGGGCTTGTTTATACGACCAGGGCTTGTTTATACGACCAGGGCTTGTTTATACGACCAGGGCTTGTTTATACGACCAGGGCTTGTTTATACGACCAGGGCTTGTTTATACGACCAGGGCTAGTTTATACGACCAGGGCTTGTTTATACGACCAGGGCTTGTTTATACGACCAGGGCTTGTTTATACGACCAGGGCTTGTTTATACGACAAGGGCTTGTTTATACGATAAGGGTTTGCTTATACGATCAGGGTTTGTTTATACGACTAGGCCTTTTTTATACGACTATGGCTTATTTTTTTCTACGGCTTATATATATTGAAGCCAATTAATTTGGCTTAGTTTTGATTTTACAACAACAGGATACAGAAGAGTCGATACCGTCACAAATTTTGTATCTACGAGATTATGACGTCATGTTCTAAATCTGTGGGCACTAAACTGAAATTAGACCGATAGTCAAAAACTAGGGATCAATTTTCAGACACTCACCGTATTCAGACAATGCAACATAGGTCACAACTATAATCTGATCTCTTTAAATTCCCTATTACAGTAAAAATCATCTATAGTGAATGAGTTAGGATGTAGCCTGACTAGTGAACAGATTTTCTTTAGTCTGCCATAAAATAGCCATTAGTTTTCTCTAAAACTGATTGTTTTTCATCGCAGACTAAAGAAAATTTGTTCAATATTCAGGCTCATTCACTATAGAAGAGTTCTACTGTAACGTGACTTTCTAACACCTATATTAAGATTAATTTAATTTGACCTGTTTAAAATATTTGAACTCTTTATTTCTCCACCAGGTGTCGTGTTTTTTTCTCCTCGTCTGTGGACTTGGTGTTGTGCTGCCATCTTCCGACGGTATGAAACTCTACAAAAAGATGGACGGTGAAAATAAGTACAGGCAAGGTAAGATGAATATCGGTATACCAAGAGGCTTCATTTTAAAATGTTTATATTCCAAAAATATAGTGAATGTATTTTCTTTAGTCTACTTTAAAATGGGTCAATGGCCATTAATTTTCTAAAACTAATGGCCATTGATGGCAGACTGAAGATTTTTTCACTATACAGGTTGCTTATTTTCTTACGCAGAGCACCATATTCACTGTACGGGATTTTTATTATGGAGTAGGCTAGTTTATGAAATGTTTCTTCTTATCCGTTTTCAGTTCTGGTTGCAGTTTCCTCCACAGTGATTCCGCTAGATGATCTCCCTACATTCACTGTCTCGTCCCGAATTGGTGGGGTAACGGAATTACCTCCCCCTGGTGTCAGCAAACCCGATAAACCACCCAGGTTGATCACAGGTATGGATAAACTCCTTGAATTTAGTTTGATACCTAGGTCCCCTTTTGCATGGGCTTTCTTTTCTTCAAAATGTAGCAGAAAAAACGCCCAATGCTTGCAG
Source organism: Caprella mutica (assembly GCA_947561585.1). Taxonomy (NCBI): domain Eukaryota; kingdom Metazoa; phylum Arthropoda; class Malacostraca; order Amphipoda; family Caprellidae; genus Caprella; species Caprella mutica. The sequence continues at coordinate 62,579 of CANNZV010001968.1, forward strand.
ATATACAAAACATATTCTCATGCTGCAGATAAAGAATGGTTCATGAAAACACGATACGACTGTTTTATATGCATATGTGTTTTATATGTTTTCTTAGATTGGGCGTTTTTTAGATCTCTATACCGCAAGAGATCATTTAGAATATATATAAAAAATGAATGGTTCCCTTCCAAATCTTTTTCATGAACAGAACTTACGCAATCTTTAGTTATTAAAATTCTAACCGAAAATCTATACTAAAAGCGTACAATCTTTTTCTCCTGTGTCAAATTAGTCTTTTGTGTTTTTAAATGTACAAACAAAACACATTTGTTTATTCAGTCGTAGCGTTTTCATGCACCATTTTCTTCGATGTGGCATGAGAAAACAGCCCGTGTGAAAGGGGCCTTATATAAAGGTTCCTTCCAAGACCTTAGTTCTACAATATTATTAAATGAACTCAGTTTTTCCCCGGAGTCTGGAGAAGACCTTTAAACCAAATATATAAGATTTAGTATGAGCATTTTAAATTAGGTAATGAACAGGGTTGTGACAATATTCTTTTAAAATCATAGATCCCGAAAATATTATAGACGGAAAGAATTAAACAGTATTGAAACGTTCTGAACCAGCGGTATATAGTATTCGGTACCATTTCATTTATTTTCGTCTATGATATTTATAAGATTTATTATTTTATTAGCATAGTCTCACAACCCTTGTAATGAAACTCGCAATAACTTTTTTTTATTTTCTTTTCATCCCTAGCATCCAAGAAGAAACCAAGCGGTCCTCTGAAGAAAGCGACGGTACATAACCTAACAAAGGAAAAGAGCAAGAAAAACTAATCCTTACGTTAAAATACATGGTACCTACTGTAGAACTCCCTATAGTGAATGTAGACTTGTAGAGTCCTTAAGAGAACTACCCTGTATAGTGAACATATTTTCTTTAGTCTGCCATGAATGGCCATCAGTTTTCTAAAACTGATGGCCATTCATGGCAGACCATAAAGAAAATATGTTCACTATACGGTGTAGTTCTCTTACTCAGGACTCTACATTCACTATAGAGGACCTCTACTAGAACTCATAGATAACATTTCCACGATAACAATACGGAATTTACCCACCAGGGTTGTGACAATATGCGTTTAAAATCATAGATCCCAAGAATATCATGGAGGAAACGAAACGAAATGGTATCGAATACTACACACCGCTGGTTTAGAACGATTCAATACTTTTTAATTCAATTCGTCTATAATATTTTCAGGATTCTATGATTTTAAACACATATTGTCACAACCCTATTAATCACATATTTGATTGCTTATCAAATATGGATACTTGAGAGAAAAATGTTAAACAATTGTAATTATTTGATGTTTGTTATACGTACTTATTAACAATTACAGTGTGAACGCGTTTGGAAAAATAGTTTACATTATAAAATCATACTTAATTCTTTAATGTTACGACGCTTATAATATTAATATTAAAATAGAATGAATATTAGCAATATATATGTATTAACAAACATCCATAAAAATTGTATTGTAAATTTAAACCATTATTTTTGTGATAATTATGTAAATATATGGAGATAATATTGTATAAAATATAAATTACGTTCGGCAACAGATTATATATTTTTGATTGATAATAAGAACTAATAAATTATTACTGACAATTATAAATAATATATAATATTGCTATATTAGATCTGTATTACAATATTAAACTTTTTAAAACTGAATAAGATAAAGAAATACAAATGTTTACAGAATTGGCAGAACAAATTGAAATGTAATATATGGTGAAATAAAAAAAATATGAAAATCTTTATTTTAATAAAATATATAAACAAAAATGTTTTATAATTTTATGTCCTTATAGAGATCTATTAATACAATAGGTATATAATATTCATTTTAATATATTCCCACGAAAATTAATGGAAATTTCGACTGACTTTCGTTCTGAGTTATAGCACAGTTCCACATTTTCGATTTTACAAGTAAAAAATATAATTGAAAATTTTATCTCTATAAATTTTAATTATTATATACTTTTTTCGTATATTATCGTAAATGTGGAACTGTGCTATAACTCAGAGTTTACCCTATTTACTCTCTGATTGAAAAACGACTACGGACAATTACTATCAAAAATTGAAAATATATTTATGATAATTTATTTAGGTACCTATGATTAATGTATTAAATAAAAATAAAGAAAAGCATTTCTTCCTTTATGAGTAATAGGAAAACATAATTATATTTGACTATGTAAATGATAAATGATTATGTTTTTATTGGCATTAATTATCAAACTGTGGTTCTTCTTTTTAACTAATCCAATTTATAAAAATACAAAGTTGATGTTCTCATATATTTTTTGAGCGATTATATTAATTTCCAGTAGAACAGATAATTAATTTATTATTTGAGCAAAACCACTAGCATCTAAAATCCGGAAAACATGTAAGAAATATATATATATATATATATTATTAATTATTATTTAACTTTTTATCAAAATTGCCATCTAATTTCTTCCACGTGTGTCCCGAACTAGTACTTCCATGGTCCCGAACATGAATTAAATAGTTAGAAGGATACTCGCACTCGACAGAAATACCGACAAAGAAAAAGAAGGTGACGTCACTTGGAATACGATTTGAGTTAAGGTTCTTGTATAGTTTGCTTTGAGTCTGTAGCTAAATACTATCTTTTCTGTAGCTTAATACTAGTTTTCAGAATATAGCTATTAGCTACTTTATTCTATACAGTTCTTTTATTTATTCATTTTGTTAATTTGTATATACATATTACGAACAACAATATAAAGTTAGTGATCTATGATTTTCATTCATTCCTTAATTGAAGAAATCCGCCGACAAATATTAATTATATATATTTCACCATATCGATTTTATCGTAATAAATAGTTCTTATACCTACATTTTTATATTAGAAATTATTCTATATAGTTCTTCAATTTCAATCATTGTTGGAGAATACACAATCGATCGTAGTCGACACAATCCAATTATTATTGAATATCATCTGAGCTAAATTCAATAAATGATTTCAGTATTAGGTATATATATAATTATATATCAACATTTACGATGCATTTAATTATCTATTTGACCAAGTAATCGAAAGTTATTTCATGACCAAATATTTCCGATGCAAGTATCTGTATACCAGGTGACGTCATGAGTCGCTCGCGTGACGTCACACCTTCGCCTCATTTTCAAGTGCGAGTATCCTTCTAACTATTTAATTCATGGTCCCAAACATGTCCAAAACAAACATCGGACACGCCTTTTACAGCGGTAGGGAGGCTTGTCCAACATGGTACTATTGTACCAGATTTGGTACATTTTTCTTCCCACATTCTTGATTCAAGAATAGTTTCACAGTAAACCGACATTAAAGTCAAGAATATATAGATAGGTAATGAAACTTTAATAATAAATTTAAACGACCTCCATGACTGTAATTGATGATATCAATTAACTAATTGGTATTACGTTTGATTTTGTCGGAAATTAAATTTTTGGTACTTTTGGGTCTCGTCTGGTACTTTCACGATAATAATTTTGGCAATCTCGGCGGTATGTATAATTTTATAAACAAAACTCTGTGGTTTTCAAAGATCAAAGTAATTGGTGCAGTCAATCACTTATAAGTTGATATGGGTAATTAGGTATTCTGTATCATTAGAATAGTAGGTACTTATATAATTTATATGTCACACACGCCTTCATCCTCATGTAATAACACAAAGATGACAAGAGTTTCGATAGGTAGGTACCTAGTTATCTAAAGTTACGTTTACAACTTTACTGATAATTTATAAAGACTCGACATCCACAATTGTCGTCAGGTCACAGTTGAGTCGTGGATGTTCAATTATTGTTCATCAAAATATGACTTATTACTCATTGTAAATTTTGGATCCTAGGAGTAGCCAGGTATATACCCAGTCTGCAAAGGATTCATCATGAAATGATGCATGAAGTTGTGAAGTTTATCTGGCGAGGCGGCGACTAGGTATTCAGACCTTGAAATTAGTCTCCTGAATTAGCCGGCGACAATTTTCTAATCAATAATTTAATTCCTATGTTTGGAATCTTTGGAGAGAAATTGCCCCAAAATTTAATATCTGGAGACTGATTGTGCATACTTTGCAGACAGCAGACTGACTGGGTATATACTATTAGGTAATTTATATTTAAATCATAGCCAGTCTGCGACTCTCAGCCAGATCATAAGTATCTAAAAGCTGAGCGGCGCACCACATTACGGCGCACTACAATACGGCGCACCACTGTACTTTCTATTAATGACCTCAATGTGAAAAACTGTTATGTAGTGTGTTGTATCCGCTAGTTTGTTGTTCTGCACACTTCATGATTGTTTAATGACCTGGCAGGGGGGTTCGGGGGGGGCGGCACGCCCCCCGATACATCTACCTAACGGCTAACTGATAAGTTTTTATTTACACCTCAGACTGAAAGTTTACAATAGTTACCCCATAAAATTACAATTACAGTTTTCTATGATGAATTTTATTTTCTATTCCAAATTAAACATCTCAATCGAATAATAACTGTGTAGTATAAACATTGGATTCAGGTACCGTCAGGCGTCAGACATGAATTTGATACGACAAATTCGACAATTAGGTACCTATCAAATTCACTCCATTTATCATTAATCTGTATTCAAATTACCTATCTAATAGAATGTACAGTGGTGCGCCGTAATCTGGTGCGCCGTCCTGGTGTGCGCCGCTCAGCTTTTAGATACGTATCAGCCAGATTGTATTTGGTGGTAAATTCCAATGATATCTCGGGAGATATTCAATTTCTCAAATAAAAAAATTCCTGAAATGTCGGAGGATATTTAGCTATTAATTCCTATGTTACCATTAATTTTTGGAGGAGAAACTGGAAAAATGTTGGAGGACTAGACAAATTGATGAAAAATGTTGGCAGCTATTTCTCAGATTTTTGAAAAAGTCAGAGGAGTTCAGTGCACCAAATACAAACTGGCGACTCTGTAGAATATGGAACATTTTTACAAGACTCTCTGAGCTAGTCTGTAGTTCATGGTAAATTCCACTGACATGTCTGGAATTTTTTCCCTTTGAAAATAATATTCTGGCAAAGTCTGTGGATTTTAGCTATTTATTCCCCAGATTGTATTTGGAGGTAAATTCCAATGATACCAGTCTGTAGAATATGGGACATTTTTAACATTTTTTGTGCGAACAATTCTTAATTTACTCCTCGATATTTACATGTATTTTACTGAGAACAGAAGCCAAAATAGAGGATTTCTTGGAGAACAATTTACCAGTTCCTGCAGTCTGGCAATGATATGTCGGCAGATATTCAATTTCTCTAATAAAAAAATTTCCTGCAGTGATTAGTGTCGGAGGATATTTAGCTATTAATTCCTATATTACCATTAATTTTTGGAGGGGAAACTGGAAAAATGTTGGAAGACTAGACAAATTGATGAAAAATGTTGGCAGCTATTTCTCAGATTTTTGAAAAAGTCAGAGGAGTTCACTGTTCAGTGCACCAAATACAAACTGGTTTATTCTTATATTACCTTTAATTTTCGGTGGATAAATTTGGAAAAAAATGTTGGTGGATCAGCCAAATTACTTGAAATTTATGGTTGATTTTTTCAGCTTTTTGAAAAAGTCAGTGGGATTTTTTGCACCAAATACAGACTGGTTAAGACTCTGCAGGAGTTTTTGTTTGAATTTTATTATTTTAGAAATTGGAGATCTCTGTGGGAGATCTTGAATTAATTCCTATGTTACCATTAATTTAGCTGCTGGAGTTTTTGAATTAATTCCTATGTTATCAATAATTTAGCTGCGGGAGATTATGAATCTGCTACTGAGAGTAATTGTCTCTCAAATTAAAATCTCTGCGGGAGAAAAGACGCATTCTGCAGACTGGAATCATAGGTACTAGACTACTAGCCTAGCCAGAAGTCAGAAGTGAACAGAACTATTCAAATTTCATTATTTGGCAAATTAGCTACCTACCTAAGAAATTTGTGTTCTATTGTAGCTAGGCTAGCCATGTTTCAGAGGCTGGAAAATTGTAAACCAATTTTTGAGCCAAAATTTCACCAAAATTCTGAGCCAAGCCATTTTGGCTATTTTTTTTGAGATTTCAAGCCAAAATTAACATGGGAACATAGGAATTAATTCAAAATTTTAAGCCAATTAGACATAGATAGGTATCTGAGTTTTGACCTTTTGAAATCTAAGCCAATTAATTGGCTTTAACTGACATACTCTGTAATATGGTAGGCTAGCGGCCAGACTTCAGGATATGGAACATTTTTCCAAGACTCAGACAATTCTGAGCATAGCTTTAGCTGCAGAAGATTTTGAATTAATTCCTATGTTATCATTAATTTAACTGCGGCCTGCGGGAGATTCTGTCCAGTCTGCAGAAACTGGTAAAGTGTTTGTAGAGATCTCTTATTCTGTTCGTCATATAGGGATTAATTAAATATATAGGGATTAATTCAGAAGTGTTCGTAGCAAAATTAATGTAAAAATAGAAATTAATGTCAAAATTGTTCGGAGAGAAAATCCAAAATATCTTCCATATTGAGTCATATTCTGCAGACTTGCTGAGAGACTGAGAGTCGGAGAGTAACCGTCTCTTAAGGCTCGAATTAAAATCTCTGCGGGAGAAGACAGACATCAGGTATGCAGACAGTCGCTACCCTAAGGCCTAAGCTAGATAGTATAATCCTGCCAGTCTGCAGAATATAGGAGATATTTGGGATATTCTCTATGAATACAGAACAATTTTGAAATAATTCCTATATTATAATATTTACATTAATTTTGCTTCAAACACTTTTGAATTAATCCCTGTAGGCCAGTCTGTAATTTGGTGCACAAAATTCCACTGACTTTTTCAAAAAGCTGAAAATGTCCACCAACAATTTCCAATAAAAAATAAATTGGCTGATTCACCAACAATTTCCAATAAATTGGCTGATCCACCAACATTTTCCCAAATTATCCACCAAAAATTAATGGTAGGTAACATAGGAATGAATAGCTAAAAAGTAAAGAAAAATTTGAGCCAAAATTTCTCAAAAATTCTGATTTGAGGCAAAGCCAATTTAGATCATTTTTGAAAATTCCAAGCCAAAATAAACATGGAAACATAGGAATTAGTTCAATATTTTAAGCCAATTACATATATCTGAGTTTTGATCATTTGAAATGTAAGCCAATTAATTGGCTTTAATTGACATACTCTAGCTATATCAATTATATCATTCCACAATCATTATGCAGAGTACCGAGTGGTTAGGTTATAGTTGTAATATTAGTCTAACCTACCAGACTGTATTTCATGGTAATTTTCTAGCCAGCCTGCAAAATATGGGACATTTTAACATTTACTGTGTGAACACTACACAGAACAATCTTTTACTTCTTCCTGGAATTTTTCAACTTGGTCGTATAGGCTTCTCTACAGAGTCAGCGCCACCTGTTTCACCCTCGCCTTCCGGTCCTTCTCCTGATAACCTTCCACAGGGCTGTTAACTTGCCAGCCAGCCATTCTAAAACACAGCCTCTAAAACACATCACCTCCCTTATTGACTGTGTATCATGATCCTCCCTCACTGGCCACTGCCTCCGATCTTATAAACTCGAGTATTGTTATAAATTCTCTCCTAAATAACATAAATCATAAATTTTCTCCAAAATCATGCTAGGAATCAGCTACTAGCTATTCCTACAAAACAATATTATTATTTTTTAAAAAGACTATTAATCTAAAAAATGTATTCAATTATTTATTATAGTTTCTAGACATATATTCACTTACATATTGAATAATAATCCAAATCTAATAGCATGTTTCACAATAGTCAGCAGCAAGTTAGTTTGTTTTCAGTATCTTGGTCTTAATAATTCTTCGAAGATTTACATCTGGTCTTTAAATTAACTCAAGTTAAATTTTATTAATTTTCTTTGAAGCTATCAATGTATTGATGGATATGCATTGTGTACATATAGTCATATACACACCAAGTTGATAGAAATCTATGCATATTCTGGAAGTTCCATTCCTTAGTGCCATAGACAATGCTGAATGCCTGAAAATGTTCTTCATCTACCTTACCTTGAATCTTGATTTTTTATTTATAATTATGTGACTTCATCTTCGGTTTTACTCAATTTTAATTAACTCCACTCACACAGAAGGTGCTAGATGAAATTTTTGACATATTTTATGAAAACTTGATTAATTTATTGTTTATTCAGAATTAGTATAGTTACCTGAATTCATTCAATTTATGTATTTATTATGATCAAGTATATAATTATTTTTTGCAATTCATAAATGATTATTAATGATTCATTAATATAAACTTTGTTATATACCTATATTATTTCAGATTATTTTTCTTACTGAATAGCCATTCCTGTTTTCCTGACAATTCTATTAAATATAAGTACTATGGATGGCACTCTAGATGATAAATCCAATTCTGGAAAGACTAGCAGTTCAAGTAGAAGAAGAAATAATTATAGAAGATGGAAGAGTAAAAAAAGTGTACTGAAGCAAGACAAGACGCCTGCGTCTCATGGCAAGAATCCTGTATCTGATGGCAAGGAGCCTTCTTCTGGTGGTATGAAGCCTTTGTCTGGTGGTAAGTCTGCGTCTGGTGGCAAGCCTGCATCTGGTGGCAAGCCTGCGTCTGGTGGCAAGCCTGCGTCTAGTGGCAAGTCTGCATCTGGTGGCAAGTCTGCGTCTGGTGGCATGTCTGCGTCTGGTGGCAAGCCTGCATCTGGTGGCAAGTCTGCATCTGGTGGCAAGTCTGCATCTGGTGGCAAGTCTGCATCTGGTGGCATGTCTGCATCTGGTGGCATGTCTGCGTCTGGTGGCAAGCCTGCATATGGTGGCAAGCCTTTGTCTGCTGGCAAGCCATTGTCTGCTGGCAAGCGTGCATCTGGTGGCAAGCGTGCGTCTGGTGGCAAGCGTGCGTCTGGTGGCAAGCCTGCGGCGTCTGGTGGCAAGCCTGCGGCGTCTGGTAGCAAGGAGTCTGCATCTGGTGGCAAGGAGTCTGCATCTGGTGGCAAGGAGTCTGCATCTGGTGGCAAGGAGTCTGCATCTGGTGGCAAGGAGTCTGCATCTGGTGGCAAAGAGCCTGTGTCTGGTGGCAAAGAGCCTGTGTCTGGTGGCAAAGAGCCTGTGTCTGGTGGCAAAGAGCCTGTGTCTGGTGGCAAAGAGCCAGTTTCTGGTGACTTGAGTCTGGTGGCTGTGAACAAGAAACCAGAGTCCAATATTGTGAACTACGGTAATGTTCTCATGGAAATAGCAGCTCCTGATGGTAATGTGATTCCATCATCTTCTACTGAACTTGAGTGTCAAAAAATTCGAACAATTTTGCATTCATTATTTTGTGCACCTTCGTTTTCCCGTAGTTCTACCGAACTCCAAGATTGCGTAGGGATTGAATTGAAAGAAATAGAAATTCTTGTAAAACAATGTAACAAATTATTTATGGTATATAAGCCAAGTGAAACGTTATTCGTTAAATTTAACTCTCAGTTCAATATTTGTGCGAGTTATGCTACAAGAGGGATTTGTGATTCCCTCGCCTGTGAAAAAATCCATATTTGTCTCGACTATGTACGGAATAATTGCACAAAGGAGGTTTGCAAAAAGTCACACCACATACTGAATGATCATAACTCCAGTGTATTTCAACCATATCTACTAGATAAAATTTTTCCTGAGCGTTTAAAAGTATACCTTGGATTCAAATATCCAATCAGGAAACTCCCAAAGATATGCCTGGACTATGTTTCTGGAAGATGTGTTAATGAAAAATGTTCAAAACTCCATGTCTGCTATGAGAAACTCTTTACTGGTACTTACTGCTACTCCAGTTCCTGTTATCTTAATCATGACTTGTTTTCTCTTAGGAACCAAGTGCTATTTATGGATGTGATGGCGAGTGACTATGATGAAGACAACATTAAATCAAGTTGTATGGTAAATTTACCTAATTACTTTCCTTCCTATAAAATAACATCATCTATTTCAAATCCTGCTGATAGTTATTTAGATGATGGTGTTGCATCACAATCAGACGAAGAGTTATTGTCAGACGAGGATATTAAATCAAATGATTATAGATGTTACAGTAATGATCTGTTGTGTAATGTTACTAAAATGGAGGTGTGCATTGATTACCTAGAGAAATTTGGAAACTGTGATGATCAGAATTGCGGAAGGATGCACTCTCGTGTTTCTCAGCACTGGCAGTTTCAATTTAATGAAAATTGGTATAACTTTTTGATTCCTCACTCAAACCAAATTGAAAGAGATTACAGAGATCCATCAAACAGCTATTCTGTTTTGAATCGAAAAGTTCTTGAATATGGTAAAACTGTATTCGACAAAGTAAAACTCAAGTTTATGAATACCAACGATTTGACGATTGATTTTGATACCATGGTTGTATCTAGTGCTATTACGGGAATCTATCTACCAGTTACTCGAATTTCTACCAAGTCTGTTGCTGAAACCCAAAGTAAATTTGGTATGGTGTATGGTTGGTATTTCCTAGATAAATTAGGGAATTGGATTGAATATGGTTTCAAAGATAGTACTGAAAATGAGACTCATTTTGCAACGATTGGCTCCAAAGAGATTGAACAAGATTACATCAACAAGAAAGAATCAGTTATTATTCCCACTGATAGATTTGAGTACGTCTTGAATTTGAAGGGAATGAATCAGATAAATACTCAAACCCAAGTTGTACGAGATGTATGTCGGCGTCCTAAGTTTGCTCTTGTTGAAAAAATCAATCCAGATGATCCTTTCAATTTCAAGAGAAAAGATAAAGAATCCACTCACAAAGCTGATCTTGTAAACTCGAATTCTCTCCCAGCACAATCTGCCATTCAGTCTAATGCCCAGGCAGCAGATTGTTCCAAGTATCCAAAATATTGGCAGAACATCATAGAAGATTCTGTTGAATTGGTCACTGTAGAAATGGACTCTGAGGAAGAGAGCAACCTCATCCAGAAAATTTTGTGCTTCATTCCCAATGCTAATGTGAGCAAAGTTATTCGTGTTCAAAACACTTTTATGTGGGAGAAATTCTCTCTGGAAATGGATCGTATCAAAAAGAAATCTGATAAGAAGTATTTGAATATCCAGCAACTGTTTTATGGAACAAATGTCAATAATATTCAGAAGATTTCCAAGCGAAATTTTGAATGGAGAGAAGATTTTGCTGATTCTGGAGCTCAGTATGGTCGAGGAGCTTACTTCTACAACAGGTTTGTTATTTAGCTAATATGAAATACTACAGGGTGGCGCAAAAAAAAAGGAAACCCATTTTCAAATTAGTTTATTTTACAAACTATCAAAGTTAGGATTTTTCTAAAAACATAGTTTTATTTGTATAATTTTTCAGCATCTTTCATGAAAATCTGTTAAACTTGCGACTGAAATTAAACATCCTGCAGCGAGTTGAAAAAATATAAATATAAAGGGCTTGCGCGAGGACGGTAAACATAAAAAGACTTCAGAAAAGGTATAATTTATTTCCTTATGGTAGAAGTAGTTAAATTAAAAATATTCATTTCATATTTTTCATTTAATTAATGTTTTGTTTATCGTCTCTTTAATTCATGCAAATACTTCTTCATTGCCAATCACGATGTCTTCTCCAAAACAAGCATTTTTTTGTCGAAACCATCTTAAAAATGTAGACTACAGTAAATACGTTCTATGAGTTCGAGCCTTACATGCTTCTTGAAAGGATGATACTTCACATCGTGTTTAACAATTCGGTCAAATGGTCTTTAGTGATGTATAATTCATTCCTTCTGATTGATATGTTTGAATTCTCAATAAATTGTTCATGAATAAGATTAATGTTTTCATGAGTTCGTTCTGTTCTCTCGCGACCTAATCGTTCTTTGTTCAAATTCAAAGTTTTTTCTTCAGTTTTGAACTTATTAATATAAATCAACAAATGATACTTAGGGTAATAGCTAATTGTTTTTTACTTGTTACAGAAAATAATATAATTATTGTTTTTACATACCTATTGTAATTTTTTCGTTTATATCGTCCTTGCGCAAGCTATTTTTAATTACCTTTTTTGAATTCGCTGCAGGATGTTTAATTTTTGTCTTAATTTTAACAGATTTTCAGGATATATGCAAAAAAAATGAAGGAATAAAATGATGTTTTTAGATAAATTCTACCTTTAATAGTTCGTAAGATAAACTAGTTTGAAATGGGTTTCCTTTTTTTTGCGCCACCCTGTATAGGTAGCTAAACAATCTTTATGAAGTTTGTATTTATTGTCATTACATTATGTTTTTTGTTGAGAGAGCATTTGACTTTGTATATTGAGATATTGGTTAGATATAGGAAGCTACTTAGTCTTTGGAACAGTAGTTCAAGTAACAGTCTATTGATCTATACTACGTAATTTTTTCTAGTGCTGTTGACGCGTACAAGCAGGGCTTAGCTACCACAACTGATCCCGTTCAGTGCCCAGTGGTGCTGGCTGTAGCTCAGGTCTTCATCGGATCTATTGTTAAGGGTGACTCAACAATGAGGAAAGAGCCGATGGTGCAAATCACTGCTGGCAGTGATGACGTCAGATACCACAACACTGCTGTCAATGATCTTGATAAACCAGAAATTTTTGTCAAATTCAACAAAGATGAGGTCTGCCCTCTTTATTTCATCCACTTGAAGAGGACTAGTGAATATGTAGGTAGTTAGATAGTTTTGAATATAGTGGATCGATCAATTTCAATTCATTAGCCATCTCATTTCAACTTGATCTTGTTATGATTAGTTAAACATTTGTGTGATATTTATTATTTTTGTCTAATTGATAAGTTAATTATGAGTTACTTCGACCTGTTCCTCCTACGTAAACAAGACAACTGGAAGCGGTCTCTGGTGAATGACAGAGAAATGGCGTGGCTTCTTGCAAATCCTAAACTTTTGTAGTGGGATACAAGTGTATATAATTTAATTTTAATGTGTTTATCTTAAATAGGTAAATTATAACTAGTTATATTAATCCTAAACAGGTAATACTATCTAAAGGTAAGATGCACAAGCCTAGTGTTAATTTAAGAGGACATGCATTTTCAGTATTTTTATACCATATTGGTAAGACGTACCTTTTGCTGTGATAAATTTTATAATAATATTGTTATGTATTGAAAGATAAAGATTCTGTGATTTCTAATTTTGTTTTATTTTTGAAGTTTATAGAGATGTTGTAATTGTGGTATTAGAAAAACAGGGTAAATGTTTTGTAATGGAATGTATAAATATTAATATTTATCGTGTAGCATAAGTAACAATATTGGTTTCTTCTTTGAATCTTCCACTACATGGATTATTTCGAGATAAAATCATGAAATGCAACGGTTCATTTCCATATAGTCTACTTCATCCCATCAACCTTGAACTATATTTTTACCTAATAGCCTTATGTTTTGGGACTTGGTCCCCAACTGTTCTAACATCGATTATCCATAATATTTCCTCATTACTTGTAGTTGTAGAGAATAACGCTGGGGTTATGCTTTTCAACTACGTGGTTTTAGATTTTTTTGTTACGTAGGTCACGTACTATCATCTCTTCAGTTTCTTCTTCCACCCGTAAGCTCAGTCATCGGAGTTTGTGTCCCTTTTTGACACATTCCTTGGTAATTGAGCTTTTTCGCATTCATGAGTAATTCAACTTAGTTCTGACTGGTGGTAGGTGATTTTGATCATAGAGCTATTTTCTTTTGACTGCTTCCTTGAGGCTTCTTTTATTTATTTTCCATCAATGGGAGCGAAAGGACCCTGATTAAACGCTAATAACAACAACATTACTATTAACACTTGTCATTGTGAGGGCGAGTGAGAAATCACGTTGTGAGTGGACTAAATGTACTACATCTCCATTGAACCGATCTAGTGGCTAGTCGTTCAAATCCTCCAGGCTCCAAAGAAAAGTAGAAAGATATGAGAAACTGAGAGTATTATTAATTATGTTTAGGTTCGTTAGGTGTCTGTTCAGAGTTGAATCCCTAGTTCTGTTATGAGTAAGGCATTCTTCAACAATATCAGTTCTTGTCTCTGGCCTAGACCACATTGTCGGCAAATAGCACCGTTCCATTTTAGCATTTTCCAGTAATTCTGTTCTGGTATCCGATGTTCCCATGCCTTAAAATTTTTTGAAGGTTACACAGTTAAACTGGAAGTTTATAGGGTCTGAATGGAACAAGTATAATTGGTTTAGGTTCTGCACATGGGCTTCTTTTGATAAAAATATGCAGTTTTGTTGTTATTTAGTCCTCTTCACGGCCCTCAGGGTGCAATTGACGACCGAGTGAGCGTTCCCCGGAACGTGTGGAGGCATGGACTTCAGTGAACCTGATATTTCTCAGGAAGGAAATAACTTCCTGAAGGCGGTTCCATAGGTGCTTCAGTGAGTGTGTGTTGTATGTTGGACATTGTTAGAGATTGTCACGGATCCGTAGAACCATATGTATACTTTATTTATTTATACCAAACTAGAAGAAAAGCAAGAAATGAAATGATTTATTTTTATATTATTTTCTGTTTAATAAACTATTATTATTAATTTATTATGTTATGTTTTTTAGTTTGCATTTAAGTATATAGATATCTATGTAAGTGAAGTTGATTACCCTTTTTTTTATCATATTTTATAGTACTTTAAGCGACAGTTATACCTACCTTATTATTTCGTTCGTTTTCTAAGTAAGTTTTATAAATATTATAAAATTTTCATTAAGTTTTCATTTAATAACAATCTGAGATTGTTTACCTTCAATAACGTTTCTTTGAAATGCTGTTAATGAAAACTTACGAAGTTTAAATCCCCTACTGAACAAATTTTTTTAAGTTGTTACTTGTTAAGAAGTTCTTTTAAACTTTCATTTTTGCGTGTTATTGTGATAACATGACGAATGGACAAATGATTTCAAGATTTGTGTCAATGTGTACTTATGCTTTTATCTGAACATGTACAGAACATACATCAGACACGTCTTATACATAAGTAGTAGGTTGAAACGTATAGTATGTACTGGTTACAGGTTTACAAATATTTGCAGTTCTATTTCACTATTAGTTCTATAATATAAATATATATAGTTTTGTAGTTAGTCTTTAGGTATATAAATTCAGAAATTTTGTCATACAGAAAATAATAAAATAAAAATATGTAGAGCTGGCAAAACCTTATATGAGTGACGCCAAGGACTTTAGCTTTAGATGGTATGGCGTCCACATTCCTAATATAATTTTATCAGTTGAACAGTATTGTTCATGTACTTATCTAATCAGGAATACCTACCAAGTTGCTACAGTTAGGCAATAGGCACAGTTTTATCTAGGCAGTCTCCATGATAAGTCAGTGACTGACAGATTGTGTCATTTGACGGTCAGTCTTTAATGCTACAAATACTTTGTATACCTACTAGGCTAATAATACCAGTTTACCAAATATCGAGTTCTAACAAACCCGCTTGTATGCAGTCATGCTAAGCCAAATATTTATATAGGTATGTGAGTGAATTTCGAACTATAATTTATAATATTAAATACGTGATATATATATGTTAAGTGTTAATCCTGTTATAAATATTAAATAAGACCATATTTCTATGTATGGCAGGCAGTGGCCACATTGAGAAAACGAAGTCATGACTCATGAGGTCGGATTCGGATATATCTCTCCTCGTATTTTAAAATTTCTGAGAATTGAAATACCTAAATTGTTAATTATTTCTTATACATAAACATAAGCCTAGTTCCTTTAGTTAGCTATGGTTTCGAGTATGTCAGTTAAAGGCAATTAATTGGCCCGCCTTTGAAAAGGTCAAAGCTCAGAATTCAGATACCCATGTCTAATTGGCTTCAAATTTGAATTAATCCTATGTTCATGTTAATTTTGGCCTGAAATTTAAAAAAATGAAACAAAATTGGCTTGACTCCGAATTTTGTAAAATTGTGGTTCAAAATTGACTTCATTTTGCTAGCCTCTGAAATATTGATAGATTATAAAATATAGATACAGACAGGCCTCGCTTTAAGTACAACTCACTTTAGTAAAAGTGGTATTTATTTCGAGTCATGATTCGAAATAAGAACCGTTCGTAGACATAGAAAACGGAGACAATTTTCTGTGATTATTTCACGGTAACTAAAAAAAACATCAAAATTATAATCCAGATGAGGTTATTAGAAGCAATTTGTTCAGAAATTCAACATGTCTCATTTTAGGGTAAGTTCCGTGTTATCGCACGGTTCCATATTTTTGAACACGTAAAAATCTTCATATAATAATCATTATTTAACTTTTATTTCACTTGGTATCCATGATACCAATTAGAATAGAAGTTAAATAATAATTATAATATTTTATTTTCTGACGGGTCTTAAATAGTAGAACCAACCAATAACTTGGAACTTAGTACCCTACTACCAAAAATATTTCATAGAGTATGAAATTGCAGTTTGTTAAATGTAGCACAAAAATTATAGAAATCAAAGTATATATGGATTTCCCACCTATACTGAGTGAGTTAAGCTATGGATGGATTTTAAATCATTTGATAAATGCACGACATTAAACTTTTTCATCACAGTCACAAACAATGTGTATTTTATTATTAATATGCTTATATACGTAGTACTCTAATAATTAATAGCCCTAAAACAAATTTTCTTTCTATAACTCATAGAAAATGAGACATATAATCGAGGAGTGACAATTATAAATTTCTTGTTACTTTTATTCACTTTAGTTACTGTTTGGTAACTAAACTGAGTCGTGATTTGGTAACTAAAGCGAGGGATGCCTGTATTCTAAATATCTAAAGACTGAAAGTCTGAAACGAGGTTAATTTCTATTAATAGTTTATTCATTCAGTTTGTTCCTATAATGTTTTTAATTGTTTCACCATTTAATTAATACAATTCTTTCAGATTATATTTCCTATTCAATATCGGACATTCCAGTTTCATTGGTAATTCTAGTTAAATAAGAGTGCCATGGATGACTCTGAAGATGATAGATCCATTTCTGGAAAGACATCAAACTGTAGTGGCAGAAGCAAAAATAGTAGAATTAGGAGAGGACGACGAGGTAAACGGAAGCAAGAAAATAGTCCTAGGCCTCTGTTAAATGACTATGAACATTTATCTCAACATGATGGGAATAGTATGCAATATCATAATTATCCACAACAGATTGGGCATGCTTATGGTTCCTTTCCTCCACAATACCCACCAGTAAATTCTTTAAACATGCATATGCAGCAAAGGCCAATGATGGGACAGTTTCAACCTATGCATCCACAAATGCTAGTACCACATTCACTTGGTGGTTACCACCAATATCCATCTAACTCTATCTATTCATACCATGGAGATGATGAAGAGTCTGTAGCAGAATCGTACTCTAGCAAGCACAATCAGATGAATTCTCATCCAATCGATCAAGATTGTGGTTCTGTAAAATCTTTCAAAAGCAGAGTTATATCTACTAAGGACATAGTTTTATTTCTTTTGCCTCGAAATAATTGTTCAATTGATGAGGTAATTTCTCATTTCAAGTGCAACTTTGATGATGCGAAATCTGTTTTGGTGAGGAATAGAAATGTTGTCAGAAATGTTTCATCAACTGCTGGTGAAATAGTCATGGAACTGTCTCCAAATATTGAAATATGTCCAAAGTATCTTGATGAAGGCTGCTATGATCAAGAAAGGTGTTCTAAGATTCACATTTGTATAGACTATCTTGTTAATAATTGTAAAGTTAAGAATTGTGATCTTGGACATTCCCTTCGTTCAAAGCACAATTCTTCTATTTGGAAAACTCTTCGACTGGAAAGTTGCACTGATTACACACTCAAGTCCATTATGGAATTGGTGATGTCTAAACGAAGTATGGCAGTTTGTGAAGAGTATAATTATGGTCAATGTTCGAAGGCTGAAAAATGTTGGATGCTTCATATTTGCAAGGAATTCATCGACAAGCATGATGAATGCAAATCGGATTGCAACCTCAATCATGATATTTTGATGGACCAATGCTCTAAAGTATTGAAGATGCACAAAATTGAAGTGGAAGATAGTAGAAGAGATGTTCTCATTCGAGTTCAGAAAATTCTGGAACAAATAAAAGTTGATTCTAAATCATCTAAAACGAAGAAGGAATTTGATCAAACCTCTTCTGATATAAGTAGTTTTAAAGTTAAAATCAATGAGCAAGATAATCAGAAACCTATACTACTTGGTCTCAAGATACCAGCCTCTGGTGACAAGAAGCCTGCGTCTGGTGACAAGAAGCCTGCGTCTGGTAACAAGAAGCCTGCGTCTGGTGACAAGAAGCCTGCGTCTGGTGACAAGAAGCCTGCGTCTGGTGACAAGAAGCCTGCGTCTGGTGACAAGAAGCCTGCGTCTGGTGACAAGAAGCCTGCGTCTGGTGACAAGAAGCCTGCGTCTGGTGACAAGAAGCCTGCGTCTGGTGACAAGAAGCCTGCCTCTGGTGACAAGAAACCTGCCCATGGTGACAAGAAGTTTGCCCCTGGTGACAAAAATCCTGTGACCACTGAAAAGAAGCCTGTTGCCACTGAAAAGAAGCCTCTTGCCGTTGAAAAGATGCCTGTTGCCACTGAAAAGAAGCCTGTTACCGCTGAACAGAAGCCTATGCCCGCTGAAAAAAAGCCTATGCCCGCTGAAAAGAAGCCTGTGCCAACTGAAAAGAAGCCTGTGCCCGCTGAAAAAAAGCCTGTGACCACTAAAAAGAAGCCTGTGACCACTGAAAAGAAGCCTGTGGGCACTGAAAAGAAGCCTGTGGCCACTGAAAAGAAGCCTGTGCCCGCTGAAAAAAAGCCTGTGACCACTAAAAAGAAGACTGTGACCACTGAAAAGAAGCCTGTGGCCACTGAAAAGAAGCCTGTGGCCACTGAAAAGAAGCGTTTGGTCACTGAAAAGAAGCCTGTGGCTGCTGAAAAGAAAACTGCAGCTGGTGACAAGAAGCCTGTCTGTCCTGAGTCCAATACTAAAATTACAGTTCCCACTTATAATGTCATTCCATCATCTTTTAATGATCTTGATTGCCAAAACACCAGAACGATTTTGCATTCATTATTTTATGCCTCTTCTTTTTCCCGTAGCTCTGCCGAACTCAAAGAAGGCTTAGGAATTGAACTAAAGGAGATTGAGAATCTTGTTAAACAATGTAACAAACTATTTATGGTGTATAAGCCAAGTGAAATATTATACATCAAATTCAACCCTCAGCTCAATATATGCGCAAGTTATGCTACAAGAGGCATTTGTAATTCCTCTACCTGCAAAAATGTCCATGTTTGTCTCGACTATGTACGGAATAATTGCACAAAGGAGTTATGTGAAAAGTCGCACCACATACTGAATGATCATAACTCCAGTGTATTTCAACCATATCTACTAGATAAACTTTCTCCTGAACGTTTTAAAGCATACCTTGGCTTCAAGTATCCAATCAGGAAACTCCCTAAGATATGCCTGGACTATGTTTCTGGAAGATGTGTTAATGAAAAATGTTCAAAACTCCATGTCTGCTATGAGAAACTCTTTACTGGTACTTACTGCTTCTCCAGTTCCTGTAATCTTAATCATGACTTGTTTTCTCTAAGGAATCAAGTCCTATTTGTGGATGTGATGTTGAGTGAATACGACGAAGACAACATTAAATCCAGTTGTATGGTAAATTTGCCTGCTTACATTCCTACCCTTAAAGTAACATCAGCTAGTTTAGATGTTGCAGATAGTTATTTAAGTAATGGTGTTGAATTGCAATCAGTTAAGCAGTCATTTTCAGAAATGAAATTTCAAGATGAGGATATTGAAACATATTTCTTTGAATCAAATGATAATAGATGCTATAGTCATGATTTGATCTGTAATGTTCGTATAGCAGAAATTTGCCTTGATTATTTAGAGAAGTCTGGTATCTGTGATGATAAGTCTTGTGGAAAATTGCACTCACGTGTTTCTCAGCACTGGCAATTTCAACTTAATGAAAATTGGTACAACTTTCTGATTCCTCACTCTAACCAAATTGAAAGAGATTACAGGGATCCATCAAAGAACGCTTCTGTTATGAAGAGAAAAGTTCTTGAATATGGTAAAACGGTATATGATAAAGTTAAACTGAAGGTCATGAATACCAATGATTTGACGATCGATTATGATAAGATGGTTGTATCTAGTGCAAGTACAGGAATCAACCTACCAGTTAATCGAATTTCTACCAAGTCAGTTGCTGAAACCCAAAGTACATTTGGTATGGTGTATGGTTGGTACTTTCTTGATAAATTAATGAATTGGATTGAATATGGTTTCAAAGATAGTACTGAAGGAGAGTCTCATTTTGCAACAATTGGCTCTAAAGAGATTGAGCAACATTTCATCGACAAGAAAGAATCTATTCTAATTCTCTCTGACAGATTTAAGTATATCTTAAATTTTAAGGAAATGTATCAGATTAATACTGAAACTAAAGTTGTACGAGATGTATGTCGGCGTCCTAAGTTTGCTCTTGTTGAAAAAATCAATCCAGATGATCCTTTCAATTTCAAGAGGAATGTTACAGAATCACCTCACCATCCTGATCTTGTAAACTCGAATTCTCTCCCAACACAATCTGCCATAAAGTCTAATGCCCAGGCAGCAGATTGTCCCAAGTATCCAAAATATTGGCTGAACATCAAAGAAGATTCTGTTGAATTGGTCACTGTAGAAATTGACTCGGAGGAAGAGAATGACCTCATCCAGAAAATTTTGTTTTTCATTCCCAATGCTGATGTGAGCAAAGTTATTCGTGTTCAGAACACTTTCATGTGGGAGAAATTCTCTCTGGAAATGGATCGTATCAAAAAGAAATCTGACAAGAAGAATTTGAATATTCAGCAACTGTACTATGGAACAAATGTCAATAATATTCAGAAGATTTCCAAGCGAAATTTTGAATGGAGAGAAGATTTTGCTGACTCTGGAGCTCAGTATGGTCGAGGAGCTTACTTCTACAACAGGTTAGTTATTTAATTGATATGAAATAGCTGGTAGGGCTCATTAATCTTCGCGAAGCTTGTATCCATTGTTCAGGATCATTGGACAATTGACTATGATTGATCATGTCTTTGGTTTATTGTGGATCGGTTAATTTAATTGGCGGGTGGAATTCTCCAACTTTAAAGGGCTTATGTATGTATAATCTAATGTACGGATATTACAGTCGATGAAGACACAATGAGATACAGTCTTAATTAAATGATTAAAGTATAGTATATAGATGGTTGAAAGGGTGATGGCCTGAGATGGGGCTGAAGCCCATCTCAGTGGAATACTGAGAGACTTTAGACTCCTAGTGCTTAATCTATAATGAAATTCAAGCTATGAAACCCCAATCCTAGCGACTGAACACTATGCCTTATATTTCCTGACCTTGTATACCAAGAATTCTCACAGGAACTCGCTAATGAGCTAAAAACCCCGTCCATAGTTTTGATGGTCCAACTTATTCTCATAGACGTCAATCACCCACAAAGATTCTAAGTCTTTTCCTGACTATCTCAAAATGCATATCAATCTCAAAAGGTGCACGGACAACTCGTACCTGGACAACTCGTACCTGGACAACTCGTACCCGGACAACTCGTACCCGGACAACTCGTACCCGGACAACTGGTATACAGGACAACTCGTACCCGGACAACTGGTATACAGGACAACTGGTATACAGGACAACTGGTACCCGGTTTCCATAATTTTGTGTTAAATGTACCTAATTATGATAACTGAATAAAATACAAGTCCAATTTTCAAAATTTAGTTAAATGTACATAATTATAAATTAAATAACGTATGCGTGTTCATACGAATTTTGTAAGGTAGTCTAAATTTTGAAAATCGGACTTGTATTTTATTCAGTTATTATAATTAGGTACATTCAACATGAAATTATGGAAATCGGGTACCAGTTGTCCGGGTACGAGTTGTCCTGTATACCAGTTGTCCAGGTACGAGTAGTCCGGGTACTAGTTGTCCTAGAGCCATCTCAAAATACATATAAATTTTTTTATTTTCCTCGAGCTGAGTAAATTTTAAGCTAATACTAAATGTTATATTGAACAATTTGGAATGTTTAATATATTAAGATATCGGTAGCTTCTTTAGCTTTTGGAACTATATTCTATTGATCTATACTAATTTTCCCAGTGCTGCAGAGGCGTACAAGCAGGGCTTGGCTACAACAACTGATCCTGTTCAGTGCCCAGTGGTGCTGGCTGTAGCTCAGGTCTTCATCGGATCTATTGTTAAGGGTGACTCAACAATGAGGAAAGAGCCGATGGTGCAAAGCACTGCTGGCAGTGATGACGTCAGATACCACAACACTGCTGTCAATGATCTTGATAAACCAGAAATTTTTGTCAAATTCAACAAAGATGAGATTTGCCCTCTTTATTTCATCCACTTGAAGAGGACTAGTGAATAGGTAGTTTGACTTAACTGTGGTAGGTTGATACCTATCCCATTTCATCGAACGAATTATGATTAGGTAAATTATCAGTAAATATATAAATGCTTTCGAGTTGATTATGCTATAATTATCTTCTACTTTTTCTTTCAATAGAAACAATACATCCCGAATCTGTCTGTGGTGAATGGAAGAAATGTGGCGTGGCATGTGTCGTACCCTGAACTGTTGTAATTTGGATTATGAATTTTCAATTTCCATGTAGCTAATGCTAATTGCAGTGTCAGAGGATATCGCTAGGGTTATGTTCTTCAACTACGAGGTCTTATTATTGTTGTGTTAGATAGACTAGTAGGCTTCATTTACTATCACCTCTTCATTTTCTTCTCACATCCGTAAGCATAGTTACCGTTGTCTTGTTCTTTTATGTTAAGTGACTGTCTTCACTTAGTAACATTTCTGCACTCATAAGAATTTCCATAAAAAAAAAATCCTACTGGTGGTAGGTGATTTTGATTTTAGAGCTGCTTTCACTTCTCCAAAGTTTCTGTTAATTGTTTAATTTTTGACGTGTGTGATAGTACCCTGAGTGATTAAAGCAGATGTTAAACACCCCTTCCTCCCTTATGATTATAATAAGAGTGTTGCAACTCTAGGACCGAAATCATGCTTTAAGTTATTATTTAACCAATGAAGAGCTAAACCCACCACGTGGTCTGTCATTGATAGAATAAATATACTAACCACGTGGTCTGTCATTGATAGAATAAATATACTAACCACGTGGTCTGTCATTGATAAAATAAATAAACCCACCACGTGGTCTGTCATTGATAAAATAATTTACGTTGTGTTTGTTTGCCAAATTTGTTTTTCTATTTTTTTATATGAAGAAATAATGTACTGCAAGAATTCAAATTAATCTGAAAATATTAGCAGTTGTCCATTAATAATTTAGTTTTTGATAGTTGTAACTAGTTAATTCCATAGCTATTCTATTAATCATTTTTTTAAATATACATATATTATATTCATATCTATTTTGTACAGTATCTTCTATTTTTATATGCATTTACATAATTTGTTATCAAGTGTGCTCTTAGTTGTTAGTACATATATACCTTTCAGAGGGACAGTAAACTTGTTTAAAATATAGACACTTTTTATTGTAAAAAAATGTAAGGATTAATATACTTGTGATAATTTATTTATCTGAAATATTACTAATAAGCAGAAAAATATGTTCATAGCTTCCAGGGTGTGGGGTGTAATTTGCAACTGTTGTAATTTGGATTGTCTTGGATCTTTTCTGTTTGATGAGTGCATTTGAAAATAATGAAATTAATGCAAATAATATTATATCATTGATACGCGTTGTTATTTAATGATATGGTAATGATTATATGATTTGGAGAAACCAAACTTATATGTATTCCTTATCCCCTTTAAGGTCTCCTCCTAGCAAATTTTTTCATTGCTTTTAATTTAATGTTTCTCATCATTTTGCTGCAAACCGCATCAAATTTGATAGCATATTTTTAATTTTGTTTGCTTTTATTAAAGATTTTTATAACCAAAATCTGCAAAACTGATTTTTCTTCAGACTTTCTGATTTTCAGTCTGAAGAAAAAGAATGTACCATTTGTTTTGATTGCCAACTATAGGTATTATAGATATAATAAATCCACAAAATATACGTGTAAAGGTATAAAATTGGATAAACTTATAAAAAAAACCTTTATAAACGATTAATATTTTAAACGAAGGTCGAAAACGCATTGTTTGTTAATAAAATTCAAATTTGAAATAAAAAAGTATGCAATCTTCTTTAGCGTCAGGTTAGTGATTTGGATAATTGTTGCACACGGAGTATTAAAAAACTAATAATAAAATATATAATGAACCGAATTTTAAGCGGTTTGCAGAATAATGATCGTAGACCTTAGTTCTACAATAGTATGTAATAAAATCTTTTCCTGGAACTAAATTAATTATGTATTTAAGTTTGTTAAAAGATTACCATTTTAAGATATGTTATTAACTTATTACATTTAGCCTTAAAATGATATTTATTGGCGTTTTTATATGTGCAATACATAAAACACATTTAAATTAAAAATTTTATGGATCTTGTCGTCTTTTAATTACTGAACTATAAATAAATAATTCTTCAGCAAATGAAAATTGATTGTAATATACTTACCATGCAATCAAAGATTGAAATACTTTTTTTTATAGACTATTCATGATTAACTGCCAGATAAATATTAGGTATTGTTTTTTTAAAATTAAAGTACCTAAATATTGTTGAAATGCTTAATTTCTAAACCTTATTAGTTAGTATAATTAATTAATACAATGGCACTTCATTTAAACTATACCTGATACGTTAGTAGGTACAATATATTTCTTGATCAAAGGGTAGTTTAGTGAATAAAGAATTGCTGTTCAGTTTGAATGCGAATTATAGTTAGGGTCATCTAAATACCTTCGCAAAATTGAGGAAGGTTATGTTTGAATAATTTTTTCAAATATTGCAAAAGCTGCATGAATCAATAATTGGGATTTACATTGATAAATAAGATATAGGGTAAGTTTCAAATTATCGAACGGTTTCACATTTTCGATCTTTTGAAATTATATTTATTTTAAGATTTCGAGTTATAATTAAATTATTACAGGTTTATTTATTAATATCATCGAAAATGTGAGAATGTCCGATAATTCGGAACTTACCCTATATTTATAATTTATATCAGAATATAATTATACTAGGTAGCCTTTTCTTAATATTGTACCTATTCTTATTACCTTCGCAGAATGCGGAAAGGTTACATTATTGACGGCATTTATTTATTTATCATCTTGTTATTCGCATAACTGGAAATTTGTTCATCCAAATTGCCTGAAATTTGGTGAAACGATTGGTTAATGTCCATTGACCTTCTAATAATTTTGGGAGTGACCCGGTCAAGATCATGGCCATGCATAACTCAAAAAGTTTTGAACGATACTGTATGGAACTTTCTGGCACGATTGATCAATATATACTGTACAGGAATCATTTTGTTAGATTTTGGGAGTGATCGGGTTAAAGGTCAAGGCCATTTACTACTCAATAACTCAAAAGTATTCAACCAAATTGTCTGAAATTTGATGGTACAATTGGTCAATGTCTAGAAACCATCTGGTAGAATTTTGGGAGCGATCTGGTCATAGGTCAAGGTCATCTATAACTCATAACTCAAAAAGTATTGAACTATATTGCATGAAACTTGGTTGGACGATTGATCTTTATCCAGTTACCAGTTTATCAGATTTAAGGAGAGAACGGGCCAAAGCGGCAGCTAAGGTATGCTCTCTACCGAGTACACGTAATCTAGTTGACGATATTAAAAAAAAAAATACTGAGCGGAAACTCATTATTTGCACTATATATTTTGTATGTTCATTCCTCCCTCATTTTTTCTTCAAATATGATATGTCTAAGGTATATTAATTAAAGTTAATGTATCTGGGATATGTAATGTCCATTGTCCGTATTGGACATGTTCGTAAACGATGACCTAATCGCCGGATAGAAAATAAGGTCAATGTTTACTGATTAGATATTAATTGGTCACTGGCAGTGTTCAGCAGTGCCACAGGTGAATGGATCGTAGTCATCGTACCTAATTGTTTTAAGCCAGGTTTTAGCTAATAGTTTGCAGAGGTGTTTTGTAACAAAATTATTAGGTACTCAATCACATCTTTTCAATAATTACTAGCGATTTCGATCTAGGTAAGTACCTAACCTAGGTACATTGTGATTGTTGTTGTCAAAATGTGCAAGTAACTAATTAAAGACTTGGTCACTAAGGTTTCCTATGTTACATTAATTTAACATTTTAACTGCGGGAGATTTTGAATTAATTCCTATGTAGGGTCATGCAGGTAAATTGCGGTCCTTTAATTTTTAATTGCAGCCCTCTCAAGAGAGTCTCTAAAGAGTTGGTAAAACATTCTGAAAGACTGAACCGAAATTACATTAAAATGTTGCATAGCTATCTAAAGAAGTGCAGTGCATGCTATAATTCATTGATTTGATCATTTGAGTTTTTAACTTGTATTTTGAATTATGATGTTTCTGTTGTTTGTAAGAGGCCGCAGACCGCAGTCCAGTCTGTATTTCGTGGTAAATTCCACCGACATGTCGGTTGAATTTTTCTCCATTGAAAATAATATTCTGTCTTCTGGCAAACTTGCAAAGTCGCTGGATTTTATGCTATTTACTCCTATGTTACCATTAATTTTCGGTGGAAAAATGGGTAAAATGTTGGTGGATCAGCCAAATTACTGGAAATTTATGGTGGATTTTTTCAGCTTTTTCAAAATGTCAGTCAAATTTTGTGCACCAAATACAGACTGGACCGCAGACTCGCAGTTAGTCAGTGTGCCGCAAATCGCAATTTACCCGCATGACCCTAACTATGTTACTTTTAATTTATCTTTGGGAGATTTTGAATTAATTCCTATCATCCCACTCTGGAAAAAGTGGTCTTTTCTGATGGATTAATTATTCTGTTATCAGTCTGCAGAATGTGTCTCTTCTCCTGCCAGTCTGCAGAAAATGGGACATTTTTAACATTTTCTGTGTAACAATTCTTAATTTCCTCCTATATTTACATGTATTTTACTGAGAAGTGAGAACAGAAGCCAAAATAGAGAATTTCTTGGAGAACACTTTACCAGTTCCTGCAGTCTGGTTCTCCCGCAGAGATTTCAATTTGAGAGACAGTTACTCTCTGACTCATTAGCAGATTCAGAATCTCCCGCAGCTAAATTAATGGTAACATAGGAATTAATTCAAAAACTCCCGCAGCTAAATTAATAGTAACATAGGAATTAATTCAAGATCTCCCGCCGGGGAGTCCCGCAGAGATCTCAAGTTTTTAAAATTCAATCAAAAACTCCTGTAGAGAGTCGTGGAAAAATGTTCCATATTCTGCAGACTGGCTGAGTCTGTGAGTCTGTTAGACTGTTAGAGTTTAGCAAACCTTAAAATACAGTAATAAATTGATGGGAACTGTATAATCCGAAACAATTAGCCTCTAAAATTCATCTGTTAGCCTAAGGTATTTTCCAGAGTGGCTATCACCTATCATGACCTATGTTAGTAATGTTAGTTGTTACCATTAATTTATCTGTGGGTGATTCTGAATCTGCTGCTGAAACTTGAAAGTCAGAGAGTAACTCTCTGTCTCTCTCAAAGTAAAATCTCTAGACTCTGCAGGAGGGGAGAAGAGACACAATGACACATTACCTATTCAGACAGCAGTCTGGACTGATGAGTGACAACCAGTTTATATTTGACTATTTGGTGCACAATATGTGACAATCCATGTTTCAAAGTATGGACAAAGTTGCCAGTATATTGGCAACTTTTGAGGTGTGAAATAAGTTGAAAAACCTGTATATAACAAGTAAATCACTCGTAAAATAGTTTCAAAAGATGCACATGCATCAGACAAGAAGCATGAGGATGTTTTCAAGTGTAAAATCTTCCCTAGGAAGTCAAATTTAGTAATTAAGTATCTTAAAGATGGTGGCCACTGACCTGGAACCATTTTCTCACTAAACTGGCGACTTTCCTGCCACACTTTGAAACATTGGTGACAATAATCTACCGGCTACCGACTTGTTCAAAATGCTGAAATAAACCCAACAACATATTTGACTGATCCACCAACATTTTCTTCATTAAGGCTAAGACACTAAAAATTAATGGTAACACTAACACAGGAATTTTTAATAAATAGCTATAAATCCACGGACTTATTATTATTTTTCCAGTCTGCAGAATATGGGAGATTTTTGGGATCCTTGTTACAGAATAAATAGTACATCAATTAAAGCCAATTAATTAGCTTAGATTTCAAAAGGTCAAAACTCAGATATGTCTTATTGGCTTTAAAATTTTTGAATGAATTCCTATGTTCCCATTTTAATTTTGGCTTGAAATCTTCAAATGGCTCAGAATTTTAGTAAAATTTTGGCTCAAAAATTGGCTTACAATTTTCCAGCCCCTGAAACATGGTTTGGGATATTCTCTCCAAACAATTTTGAATTAATTCCTAGCTATATATATTTACATTAATTTTTCCATGTTTCAGAGGCTGAAAAATTGTAAGCCAAAATTTCATAACAATTCTGAGCCAAGCCAATTTGATTATTTTTTGAAGATTTCAAGCCAAAATTGACGTGGGAACATAGGAATTAATTCAAAATTTGATCTTTCTCAGGACATTACAATGGTGAGTTTGGACATGCTTTATTACCTGGAGCCACAGTTAGTTAGTGTGCTGCAATTCACCTGTTCTCTCTGTTTCTGTTTGTATCAATATTAATGTAAATAGCTATTGGAATTAATTCAGAAGTGTTTGAAGCAAAATTAGTGTAAATATAGGAATTAATTCAAGATGTTCCAAATATCTCCCATATTCTGCAGACCTGAATATTATTTTTTTATTTTATTTCAACTAAAAACTCCTTTCAATTGAACATATATTCAGAGTCAATATATGATATTTATTACACATAAATGACAGCTATAGAAATGGAATTTTTCGGCCCGGAAAAGCTTTCGCTTCTAGGACAGCCTATCTAAAGAATAAACATTTATTTCAAATTGAACAAATACAGAATTATCAAAGGAATGCAGAAGTTGTACAACTGTAGTATGTATTAAAATAAAGGGTCGTGACATTTGTTCAATGGTTTTCACTAGCATCTAGAGTCCTAGACAATAAAAAGGAACACAACTTACCTATCATTAAATCGAGGAAAAAAAATAAACAGAATGAGAGCAAAGTAGATACAAACATTATCAGGAATCAACAAAATATCAGAAAACTATTTAATGTTCTCAAATATCATGTAACACACTCAACTGTTCAAAAAAGGATTTTTTAAGATTCTTCCTGAATGACAAAACTGAAGAACAAGCTTTTATGCCATCAGGAATTTCATTCCAGATCTTCCACCAGCCCTATGGATGTGAGAATTAGTTTTTACTCTATTGAACCTAGGAAGCAAAAGAAGTTGACGATTTCTTGTTGGATAACGATGTTGATCTTCTAGTGTCCGTAACCTACTTTTTAAACCAGTATCAAAATCCTCAACATTAAGTGTTCGATAAATATATAAAGCAATACTAAGAGAATGTATATAATCAACAGGCAACAATTCCATTTGAATAAAGTAAATACTAGTATGCTAGTTATAATTAAAAAATTTTAACACTCTAACAACTCTTCTCTGAAGAACTTTGATCTCATTTCTGAGATAGTTAGGGGCTCCGTACCAAATTTCTATTCCATAATTTATATAAGGATATATCAAAGCATAATAAACAGATTTAAGTACACAAGATGGTACAAATTCCCTCAGCCTGATAAGCATTCCTAAGCTACGAGACATTTTTTGAGATACCTGGAAAACATGATGACAAAATTTTAACTTATCGTCAATTACGATACCTAAAAACTTAACATGGTCTGACTGCTCGACAATTTCCTGCCCAAACATTATTGGTTGTAAAAAATTAAATTTGCCTCTGTATGAGTATAACATGAATTTAGTCTTTTGAACATTTATCTCCAATCTATTTGCATTAATCAATCTAGATATCAACATAATATTGTCATTAACTGTATGATGGGCGGCATTCATATTTTTGCGATCAACAGGACAAGAAATTGTACAGTCATCAGCAATCATTATATAAGTGAAGAAATCTGAACAGTTAGGCAAATCGTTCTTGTAAATCAAAAATAGGAGTGGCCCAAGGTTGCTACCTTGTGGCACAGAGTTAGATAGTGTACGTTCTGAAGAATACATGCCATTAATATGAACATACTGTTTCCGATCTGTTAAATAAGATTTGAGCCATTGTAAAGGTAACCCTCTTACACCATTATGCAATAGTTTCTCTAAAAGTATCTCATGATCTAGCTACACTATCAAATGCCTTCCTAATGTCTAAGTACATTGAAAATACCAATTATATGAACCAGACTGTATTATTCTGTATAAGTTTACCATGTGTCCATGTCTGTGCCCTGTGGTATTTTTCCCCCTTGAAAATAAATTATTTTCAGTCTGGATTTTTACTAATTTTTTAGCTATTCATTCCTATATTACCAATAATATAATTAATTTTCTGTGGATAAATTGATTAAATTCCAGTCTGAAAAAAAGGTTTCCTCACCCAACCAATTTGCAGAATAGCTATTTGATATTTTTAACATTTTCTGTGTGAACAATCCTTAATTTCCTCCTATATTTACATGTATTTTACTGAGAACAGAAGCCAAAAGTAGAGGATTCTTGAAAACTTTTCCAGTTCCTCTTCCTCTCTTCCTGCACTCTGACTTATACAGACTGGATTCCATCATTCCAAGGATGTGAAACTGACCGCTATTCTGACAATTCGTCCAGTCTGCAAAATATGGGACATTTTCAACATTTTCTGTGTGACAGTGTGAATAATGTTCAATAATTCTTAATTTCCACCTATATAGCTCATTTGCATGTACTTTGAGTTTCGAGAACAGAACGCAAAATAGAAAATTTCTTTGGAAACGCTTTACCAGCCATGTTACTGTTGTTACAGTCTAGGGTATACAGAGTATGTCAGTTTAAACCAATTTCATACATTTCAAAAGGTCAAAATTTAGATATACAGATATATGTTCTTATGTAACTGGCTTAAAATTTTGAAATAATTCCTATGTTCGCTTGTTAATTTTGGCTTGAAGTTTTCAAATATGAGCCATAATCGACTTGACTCAAATTTTTTTGAATTTTGGTCACACAACTTCACAAATATTGATTCCATTGAAAATCCAGTTATTCTTAATGAGAAAATACACTTTTTTATACTTTATACTTACAAACTCTGTACAATGAAATAAAAAATACATCAATTATATTTTATTAAACTGTTATAAATTATTCATCACACCATGAAATTATGAACTAAGCTATTATACATTTAATAAGCATTTTTTTAATATTTGGGGTGATTACAGCCCAGTCTGAAAAGTATGACAGGATTTGAGAATATATGTTGTGTCTAAGTCCTATTTAATTCCTATGTTCTCATGTTATTTGTTGCACCCAATTTCCAATATTCTGTAAAAAATCCTGGGTCTGAGGAGACCATTTTTCAGACTGGATTACAGTTACAGCCTTGTTAGACTGTAACTGCTGTAATAATGGATATATTTCAATTCCCTTTAGATGTGTTCTGATGGCATATTTTACTGTGTTCATGTAAATTTTGGTAAGATTTCATGCATATATATCTCGCCCAGTGTTAAAGTAGTGGAATTTTAGTATAATCTGAAATAGTTTTTTAGGACTAAAAATGTGAAACTAATCTTCATTTACAGTAACTTCTTGTATACATACTTTCACTGAAAAAAATTAGATGAAATTTACATGATTTGAAGAACAAATTATGAGCTTTGCAATGGTTTAATCAGATTTCCAATTTATTATTTCTTCACAGTTACTGTTAACATGCTGGTGTGATCAATCACCCCAATCATGTGAGTGTGATGGATTACCCCAGTTAACCTAATGTAATAAGTGTCAATTTGACACTAATTAGTCATTAGATTAAATTATCTTATAATTCAGCTCACTGGTTTTTATACTCTCATGTGACCCCAGTTCCTCTGCAGAATATGAACATTTTTTCAATAGTCTGAGCCCATATTAAGAAATTTGATATCAGTGAATTTATTCCTATGGTACCATTAATTTACTTAAAAGATTTTGAAAAATAGATGATTTCAGACCATACAGTAGACTGTATTCAGCTACTGGTAAAGTTTTTTTCAAGAAATACCCATTTTTCCTCTTGTTCTCAATAAAATACATTTGAATTTTTAGATAACGGTTGTCTGCACAGAAAAAATGTTGAAAATGTCCCATGTTCTGCAGGCTGAATTTCAGAGAGTAATTCAGTCTGATTTATGGAATCTGCTAGACTGCTTCTGATTACTGAGAGACTAGAGAAACCTATCTATGTGAAACACATTATGTTGAGTGGTTATGTGAAAGTAAATATCATCACTGGAATGGTATGAACTTTTCAACTGTTCACAATCAACTACAATAATTCACCTACCTGAACCTTTTTTCTATAACTTCTTCACTCATTATAGACAGATTAGTTTTTAATTCATATTTTAGGATATAAAGTAATAGCCCTAGGAGCTCTATCATGAAGCTTCCTGTGTTGAATTGAAGAGAAGGGAGATGGCATCACCTGGGTGCTGAACTGTTGTAATTTGGACTATGGATTTCGTTTTCAAATTTGCCATGTATATAATTTTTTTAATGATACATTCAGTTTTAGACAATAGCAGTAGGGTTATGCTTTTCAGTTTTCATCTATGAATTCATAGATTTCGTGTAGGCAGGCTTAATTTACAATCACCTTTTCCTCTCTACCTACGAGTGCAGTGACTGCTGCAGGTGTCCTTTTTCGTCATATTTCTTTAACTGTATTTCCGGAGTTGCTTTTCTGCATCCATGAGTTTTGTCACTAAAGATGAGGGGGGGGAGGGGGGGCTTAGTTCATGGAGCTACTTTCTTTTCCGACTAGTTCTCTAATTCTCGTGTATTTAATCTGCATCTGGCCCTTTGTTCTGAAGCAGATTATTTAATGATAATTAAGATTATGTTGTTAATTTGCAAGATAAATTCAAACCATTTGCTAGTTTTGAACCAAGAATAATTTTTGAAATTCACTAGCCAATCAATTGGGTTATCTAGCTAGTATCTACTTATTTTCTATTTCATTTTTTTCTCTTTCAGATTGACATTTGAAGGAGATGAAACATTGATCTTTGTGAATACTAAAAGAGATCAGAATCATGAGCAGTGGGCAGAAGAAAGAATACAGTAGAAGCGGAGGAAGAGGTGGACAAGGCGGTCAGAATCGAGGAAGAGGTGGACAAGGCAGAGGAGAGAATAGAGGTGGACAAGGCAGAGGAGAGAATAGAGGTGGACAAGGCAGAGGAGAGAATAGAGGTGGACACTATAGGGGGGATAATAGAGGTGGACACTATAGGGGGGATAATAGAGGCGGACACTATAGGGGGGATAATAGAGGCGGACACTATAGGGGAGATAATAGAGGAGGACACAGTAGAGGGGATTATAGAGGCGGATATGGTGGGGGGCATTCAGATCAGCCCCCTCCATATCAACCATATGATCCCAATTATAATCCTGGTTATCAAAATGATCCTTCCCTGATGGGTATGAATCATCCACTTCAATTTCACCAGGGATATATGCACCCTCAGAATGTTCCTATTCATCAGCAAAACAACATGGGATATCGTCAAAACAACCCAGGATATCCTCAAAACAACCAAGAATATCCTCAAAACTACCCAAGACCTCAAGAGAATAACCCTAGACCTCTTTTAGAACATCCACCCAGAAATTCCCCCTATGGGTATTCTCAATCTGAAACGGGATCAGGTTCTCGTAAGCGTAATTCAAATTACCACAAGAAGGAATGTGACACTGCATCTGTGAAATCTGGCAAAAGTGGAACCATAACTACCAAAGATATTGTGTTGTATCTTCTGCCACGCATAACATGTTCCTTGAATGATCTTGTTACTACTTTCAAGTGTGGTCACAATGATGCTAAACAAGTGGTGAATCGAAATAAAACTTTAATTAGCTTTGTCACATCTGCCTCTGGCCAAAAATTGATGGAACTGTCTCCTGATATAGAAATATGCCAGCATTATCTTGATGATGGCTGCTATGATCAGGAGAAGTGTTCAAAGATCCACATCTGCATTGATTATCTAGTTGGAAGTTGCAAGGAGAAGAAATGTGATTTTGGTCATTCTCTTACAACCAAACACAACTTATCTATTTGGCGTTCTGTTCAACTGGAATCTTGCACTGATTACGCACTCAAGTCCATTATGGAATTGGTGATGTCAAAGCGAAATATGGCAGTTTGTGAAGAGTACAATTATGGCCAATGTTCGAAGGCTGAAAAATGTTGGATGCTTCATATTTGCAAGGAATTCATCGACAAGAATGATCAATGCAAATCTGATTGCAACCTCAACCATGATATTTTGATGGACCAATGCTCTAAAGTATTGAAGATGCACAAAATTGAAGTGGAAGATAGTAGAAGAGATGTTCTCATTAGAGTACAGAAGATGTTAGAAGATAAGAAAAATGCTCCAGTTATTACTAGAGATTTAGGTGTAGAGGATGATTCTCCACCTCCTCCTCCTAATGTTGTAGTAAAGGAGAAATCTAAAGCGTGTGTTGAAAAACCTCTCAGAAAAAAGAAAGTCACTTCAAATAAACATAAAAAAACAAAAGTTATAAGATCAGTTCAGTCTGACGACACTCCAGTTATTCCAGTGTCTTTCACTGATAATGATCGTCAGATGGTCAAAATGATCTTGAACTCTCTCATTTTCATTCCTTTCTTCTGGAATAGCTCTAAGATGTTAAAGAAGATTTTCATGGTTGATCAAAGCAAGATTGAATATCTTGTGAAACAGTGTAAAAAACTGTTCCTTTTTTACCAGCCCAAGGATGAATTTCTTGTCAAACTGCATCTGCAAATTTTATTTTGCAGTAAGTATAACATGGTAAGTAATTGTGATGATGTCAAATGCAGCGGTAAGTTGCATATTTGTCTTGATTATATACAGAGGAAATGTTCCAAGGAGTCTTGTGATAAATCTCACAAACTCACTGATGAGCATAACTCTAAAGTTCTTCAGCAGTATCTCCTCGATGGAATCCCTCCTCAACAGCTTGAGTTATATCTCAGCTACAAATTTCCCAAGAAGAAGTTACCAAGTATTTGCTTGGAGTATGCTTCAGGAAATTGTAGAGGAAAGTGTGATAAAATTCACGTTTGTTATGATAGGTTGTACACTGGTAATCGCTGTTATAACAGTGAATGTGATCTCAGTCATGACTTGTTCTCTCCTAGAAACAAGGCTCTCATTGATGAAGTTACTGGAAATGACTTGAGTGATGACCAGATTTTATCTATTTGTAGTGCTAGATTACCATATCCAACCTCTGCAAAATCGAAGGTTGATGATGCTTCTCCTCAGGGATCAAACACTGAAGACAGTTCGGAGGATTCAAGTGATTCTGATGATAATCAGAAATTACCTGCTCCTAAAAAGAGTTCTGGTGTTAAGAAGAAGAGACTTCAACCAACTCGTAAGGCGCCAAAACCTAAGGACTCTGCTCTTATAAAGAAATTAGATTTACTACAGGTTTCAGAAACTAAACCTGAACATGTAGAAGTATCTGCCAATGATACCAGATGTTTCAACCATCAACTTATTGCTAATGTTACAGAATTTGAGATTTGCCTTAATTATCTAGAAAAGTCAGGCAATTGTGATGATCAGAATTGTGGAAAATTACACTCTCGTGTTTCACAGCACTGGCAGTTCCGATTTAAGGAAAATTGGTACAACTTTTTGATTCCTCACTCTAACCAAATTGAAAGAGATTACAAGGATCCATCAAAGAACTCTTCTGTATTGAATAGAAAAGTTCTTGAATATGGTAAAACTGTATTCGACAAAGTAAAACTGAAGGTTATGAATACCAATGATTTGACGATTGATTTTGATAAGATGGTTGTATCTAGTGCTAATACAGGAATCAACCTACCAGTTCATCGAATTTCTACCAAGTCTGTTGCTGAAACCCAAAGTACATTTGGTATGGTGTATGGTTGGTACTTCCTAGATAAATTAGGAAAATGGATTGAATATGGCGTTAGAGATAGCACAGAAGATGAACAACATTTCACAACGATTGGCTCAAAAGAAATTGAATACCAATTCATCAACAAGAAAGAATCTGTTCTCATTCATTCTGAGAGATTTGATTATCTTTTAAGTTTCACCAGCATGAATCAGACCAATACCACAACTAAGGTTGAACGTGATGTTCGACGCCGCCCTAAGTTTGCACTTGTTGAGAAAATCAACCCTGAAGATCCTTTCAACCTCAAGACTAAAACTTTTGAAATGAAAACTCAACCTAAACAAACTAATAGAAGTAAAAATATTCCTGCTTCTGTCAAGTCCGCTACTATTCCTCCTTCAGTTGAGAAAGTAGAATCTGATAAGTATCCAAAATATTGGCAGAACATCATAGAAGATTCTGTTGAATTGGTCACTGTAGACATTGACTCTGAGGAAGAGAGTAACCTCATCCAGAAAATTTTGTTCTTCATTCCTAATGCTGATGTGAACAAAGTTATTCGTGTTCAAAACACGTTCATGTGGGAGAAATTCTCTCTGGAAATGGATCGTATCAAAAAGAAATCTGACAAGAAGAATTTGAATATCCAGCAGCTGTACTATGGAACGAATGTCAATAATATTCAGAAGATTTCCAAGCGAAATTTTGAATGGAGAGAAGATTTTGCTGATTCTGGAGCTCAATATGGTCGAGGAGCTTACTTCTACAACAGGTTAGTTATTTAACTAGTATGAAATAGTAGGGCTTATTAATCTTCATGAAGCTGTATTCTATTGTCATTGCATTTCGCATCTTTCATCTTGCTAATTGAACAATTAACTATGAAGGTTCTGGCCTGAAGGTTTATTCTGGATTGGTTAACACTAATGAGTTTGATGTGTGTTTTCAAAGCACACTCTTTTAAATTACTTTATATCTTTCATATTATTCCTTTAAATTTATCGGCCTTTCTTGACTTTGTTCCTACATAAATACCAAATATATTTTTGTATTTACAAGTTGAAAAATATTCACGTATCGGCGTACATCACGTAAATTAGGGAATTCATTTTAATGTGGTGTCGTGTAGCAAGGTAGAAAAACAGCTTGGTAGCCTCTAAACACGCTACAGTCCACGTTTTCATGGAGAACACCCACATGCGCGAGCTGTGATTTGGTCACATCCACCCAATCACAGCTCTGCTCTCTCAGTTGCCAATGTCTTATTTCTCCTTATATGTTCAATATTTTTACTTGAAATTTGGTACATATTAGTTTAGTTTAACTACTAACAACTTGTATAAAATACAGTACCGTAGGTTTATAATTGAGACATGTATTTTTAACTCATAATCAAACCTTCCGATACTTTCTGAACGTCAAACTCGTTAGGGTTAATTTAATTGACGTATGGAATGATAATGAACCTCCTACTTTAAAGGGCTTATGTTTGGTGGTGGTCCAACTACTTCTCATAGGCCACAAGAATTTCAAATCTTTACTTGACTGTCATAAAAAAAAATCAATAATTTTTTTTTACTCCGTGAGAAAGATTCATATCTATTTAGGAAGATTGAAATATATCGATTATTTTATGATCTTTTCACAATGTATCTGACTAAAATATTATGCTAATGCTACAATGAAGTTATGAACAATTTGGAATATTGTGTATGTTTAGATATCGGTAGCTAGTTCATCCTTTGGAACTGTTGTCCTAGTAACAGTCTATTGATCTATACTATCTATTTTTTTCTAGTGCTGCAGAGGCGTACAAACAGGGCTTGGCTACAACAACTGATCCTGTTCAGTGCCCAGTGGTGCTGGCTGTAGCTCAGGTCTTCATCGGATCTATTGTTAAGGGTGACTCAACAATGAGGAAAGAGCCGATGGTGCAAAGCACTGCTGGCAGCAATGACGTCAGATACCACAACACTGCTGTCAATGATCTTGATAAACCAGAAATTTTTGTCAAGTTCAACAAAGATGAGGTCTGTCCTCTTTATTTCATCCATTTGAAGAGAACTAGTGAGTAGGTAGTATTTCCGTCACCATTGGTGATTTGATCCGACTTATTTGTTAGTCATCACCTACTTTTTCTCTTTATTTCTAACTATATTCTAAAATAGCTATACTGTTTTTATCTAATTTGTGTGATGTTATTAGCTATTATTTTTTCGTTGGGTTTATGGCTACATGATGGGCTATTGGTTTAATTTTCTTTTTCTATTATAGATGAGTGGTTTTTCTGTGTTTTAGCTGGTATCAGTTTATAAGAGGCGTTCATGTTTGAACTATACTTTGATGTTTAAATATTAAATAGCTATAGGTAATACATTTAGGTATGGATATATGGAGTGTATTCTCCTCTGACAGATTTGGAGATACTTTAACAAATAATATATGATCCAGTTTTTCATTTTGTTTAGTTTAATGTATCCAATATAAATGATAGTTCTAAGAGTTTTTTTAGTTGATTGTATGAGTTATAAAGTGTATTTTCTGCAATCATGAACTGGATCATAAAGTGTTGGTAACTGAACTGACTTTGTTTGATTTATTAACTTTGTTTAGTTTGATTATCTTTTTTCACAGGTTGAAAAAGTCAGTATAAGAAATCATCCATTTGTGAATGAGGAGATTTAATCTAACTTGTTAACAGTGGATTTGTAAATTTGACCAAATACCAAATGAAGCATAGATTGTCAACTTGACATGCGGAATCATAGATTTTCAACTTTAGTTGCTTGTTGTAAACTAGATTCAGTAGATTGTCTATTTATCTGTTGAATCATAGATTTTCAACTTGACTTGTTGAATTTTAGATTGTCGACCTTATCTGTTGAATCGTAGATTCTCAACTTGATCGATTGAATTCTAAATTTTCAACTAGATCTGATGAATCCTTGGTCTATTGAATCATAGATTGTCAACTTGACCTGTTGAATCATAGATTTTGACTTTGACCTGTTGAATTGTATGATTCATTTAGCTACTAGGTAGATGTTTTGTAAGTGATAGATAGGGTCTTGATTTTCAAATGGCAATCTTTATGCTATGATTTTGAAACCTCGTCCTCTGACGATGTCCATTTTTGGACCTTGATGTGATAGAGTATCCATCTTTGGACCTTGATGTGATAGAGTGTCCATCTTTGGACCTTGATGTGAAAGAGTGTCCATCTTTGGACCTTGATGTGAAAGAGTGTCCATCTTTGGACCTTGATGTGATAGAGTGTCCATCTTTGGACCTTGATGTGAAATAGTTTCCATCTTTGGACCTTGGTGTGATAGAGTATCCATCTTTGGACCTTGATGTGATAGAGTATCCATCTTTAGACCTTGATGTGATAGAGTATCCATCTTTAGACCTTGATGTGATAGTGTCCATCTTTGGACCTTGATGTGATAGAGTATCCATCTTTGGACCTTGATGTGATAGTGTCCATCTTTGGACCTTGATGTGATGGAGTATCCATCCTTGCACTTTGATGTGATAGTATCCATCCTTGGACTCTAATGTGATAGTATCCATCCTTGGACTCTAATGTGATAGTATCCATCTTTTGACCTTGATGTGATAGTATCCATTTTTTGACCTTAATGTGGTCAAATATCCATCTTTAGACCCTTGGTGTTGTAGTATCCATCAATGGACCTTGATGTGGTATAGTATCCATCAATGGACCTTGATGTGGTATAGTATCCATCTTGGACCTTTATAATTATTATAGTATCCATCTTTGATATTGATGATAGATTCAGTTCATGGCAAATCATTGCTACGGGTTTTTTCAACTGATTTCGATCTAGTGAATTTCATTGGTCGACTAGCTACTGTTTGGAAGTGTTTTACATATTTACTATAGTTGGTTGATTTTCTTCACTTCGAATTGCTTAGTCTCACTAGGAAAGACTAGCTACTATTCTGATCCACTATTCGTTGTCTAATTGTAGATAATGGAGTGGCTTTTCCATGACCCGTTATATTTTCAGATAGAACCTAAAAAAGATCTTCCATTGTTAGTTATAATATTATCAATGGCTTGTGGTTACTTATAGTTATAATTTTATATGTAACTCCTAAGGATATTGGAATTGAAATGTTAGAATATTTCTTTAGAACTAGCTTTAAGTTTAAGGCTTTAAGCTAATATATTGCCTATTTTGAATTGGATGATTCTTCCTAGAATTTGGTAAAAAGCTAATTATGGTTCTCATTCATTTTGTAGTATTTTGCTACTTTTGATACCTTTAATTGACAATAAGGTAATAGATTAATAATTACTTCATTTAAAATGAAGGTTGTTAGAATAGTAAGTCTAGAGTTGGACTTCCATTTCACTAGCAGAGTTAGGACTTAGCTTTATGATGGAAGTATCAGGTTCTCTTTTCTGGTCTACCTGTGGTAACTAAATTTAGCTACATAGAGAAAAAGAATGATTGGTCTATTTTTATAGTACATTTGCTTTTTTCTAATAGGTAGACGGCGAGATTAATATAACTTGAAATGCCCATTGTTACACAATTGTGAATAGGGTATAGGATATTAGTTAAATTTAAATAATATTTAGCCTTGATAGTAAGTCGCTAGGCAGAAATATGACCTCTTCTACATGATGTAATATTGTGAGGTTTTGATAATGTTTGTGATTCATTATATTTTGACTTTATCTTATTGAAATTATTTCTTTTTTATTTACTAATATGGGCCCCCAGGGACTCTATCCTGAAGCTGTCTGTGGTGAATGGAAGAGAAGGGGGGTGACATCCCTTGCGTCTCGAACTGTTGTAATTTGGATTATGGATTGTCTTTCTTCATTTTTACCATGTTTATCATTTTTTTTAACGCTACTTGCAGTTTTAGAAGATAGCGCTAGGGTTATGTTCTTCGACTACGAGGTCTTATAATTTTGTGTTAGGTAGACTCGTAGGCTTCATTTACTATCACCTCTTCATTTTCCTCTTCCATTCGTTAGTGCAGCCACCGGTGCTTGTGTCTCGTTTCGTCACATTCCTTGGTAAGTGACTGCATTCACGGAGTAGCTTTTTTGCATCCATGAGCTTGTCTCTGACTGTGGTAAGTGACTTTGTTCATGGAGCCACTTTCCTTTCTAACTGCTTCTTTTAGTCCCTTGTATTTAATTTCCTTTTGACGTCAGCGATATGACCTTTGGTTCCGAAGCAGACTTTTATCTTATTATAGAGATTCACTTAGAGGATTTATATTTGATTCTTATTTAATTACACGGTATGTAATTTAATTCAAATAAAGGATATTTAATTTGAATTTAAATAAAAGTTATATAGTTTGAAATTAAATAATTTGAATTTAATTAAAGGAAATATAATTTAATCATTGAATTTGAATTTATTTTGAGGAAGTATAATTTAAATTAATTATATAAATATATTAAGCGTGAAATATTTTATACCCACCTAATATTAAATATACACCTACAATTAACTCTTTTTTTTTCATTTTCATATTTTCCTTCCAATTTATTCTTAAAAAAAAAAAACATTAAAATTAATTTCTAGTGAAAAAATATAATTTAGAAGTGGTAGCATTGGATACGTTGAACATATAGAAAAATAGGGTAAGTTACAAATTATCGGTCAGTTCTACATCTTCGGTCATATAAGAAACTCTGTAGAGCGCATAACTTCGCCGCCGCTTATCAGTTTGCTACCAAAATCTAGTAAACTGTTAACTGGATAGTGACCAATCGTCCCACCAAGTTTAATGCATTATGTTGCAATACTTTTTGAGGTATAAATGACCTTGACCTTTGACCGGGTCGCTCCCAAAATTCTACCAGCAGGTCACTGGACATTGACCGATCGTTCCACTAAATTTCAGGCAATTTGGTTGAACACTTTTTCAGTTAAGCGAATAACAAGATGATAAATAAATAAATGCCGTCAATAATATAACGTTTACGCATTCTGCGAAGTTAAAAACAATATAAAAATTACCATTACGCAGTGCTATCTAATACTTCTGCAAATGGTAATTTTTTTTATTGTTTTTTCTTATATGACCGAAGATGTAGTACTGACCGATAATTCGGAACTTACCCTAGTACTAAAATATATAAAATATTCATGAGTTATCTTGAATTACAGCTTGATTTGGTCCTTGGAAATTTTCAAATGGTTAGCTATATGTTAAAATTATTCCTAATTATTGAATGATGATAAATTGATAATAAATTAAATAATCATAATGAAGAAATACAATATAACTGTGCATAATTAAGAACTTAGTATTAACTGCATTTACGTGAGAAAACGAAATAAAATTTTGTTTTCGTGTATCTGACAATTGCAGTAGAACTCCTCTCTAGTGAAATCCTGTATAGTGAATGTAGTGTCCTGAGTAAAGAAGTAGCCTCTATAGTGAACAAAATACTTTAATCTGAATTAAAATGGCAATTAATTTTCTAAAACTGATTTCCATTCATGGCAGATTAAAGAGATTTCACTATAGAGGCTACTTCCTTTTTCTGGACACTACATTCACTATAGAGGAGTTTCATTGTACTTACCGGACACAGTCGGTGCTTATCACCGAGAAATATTTACATCATACCAAGCATTTAGTTTGACTTAGTGTTATCATTAGGGCTGTGACAATATGCTCTTAAAACTATAGATCCCGAAAATATCATAGACGAAACAAAATGGTATCGAATACTATATACCATACCGCTGGTGTAGAACCATTCAATACTCTTTAATTCTCTCCGTCTATAATATTTTCAGGATCTATGATTTTAAGAGCATATTGTCACAACCCTGGTTATCATTATTGCTAATTTGTACCTAAATGTAAAGTGAAAAAGAAATTATACTAAAATTATTGGTTTAGATGACAATTTAACGGTACTTAAAACTTATGAATTTTGAGTGAAAAAAAGTTGAATTTTAGAATGAGATGCAAATATAAATTGTATGGCATTTGGTTTTTTAGGTGAAAATGACCAAGCAATTTTAATGTAGAATTTTTTTTTTTTCATTGATCAAATCAGAATTATTTATTGATGTGATTTCTAAAAAATAGTAATA
This sequence comes from Caprella mutica, assembly GCA_947561585.1. Lineage (NCBI taxonomy): Eukaryota > Metazoa > Arthropoda > Malacostraca > Amphipoda > Caprellidae > Caprella > Caprella mutica. The sequence continues at coordinate 106,079 of CANNZV010001968.1, forward strand.
ACATATATTTCTTATAATTTACTTGGATACAATGGCATACTTTATACTTGAAAATTAATTAATGGGATATTATATAAAACATAATAGTTTTAAAAATAATAAAAAAACTATTTTTATAAAAATAAAACCTATTAGAATAGTTTTATTCATATATGAAAAATTAAGAATTGAAAAAAGGATATGGAGAAAAAATATCATATGAGAAAATATTAATTGAAAAAATATATATAAGGAAATAAAATAACAATGTTTTATCATCTTTTATACAAGAAATAAATAACAGGACTAGCCAAGGATAAAATCCTGTCTGTACATTTTGAATTTCTCTGAATTTAAAAATCAAATTTTTAAAACGAATATTTGAAAATAGTATTTTAAATTATATTAATCTAATTTCACAATCAAAATATAAGTTATTTGAACATTTATCAATTACGTATTATTTCAGAATCTAATAATTATATTATCATGATAAAATTTCAATATACAATAAAGATATTACAGTTTAAATCAACTCGCTCATTAATTTCAATAACGTTATAATTAGGGTTGTGACAATATGCGTTTAAAATCATAGATCCTGAAAATATCATAGACGGATTGAATTAAAGAGTATTAAATTGTTCTACACCAGCGGTATATAGTATTCGATACCATTTCGTTTCGTCTATGATATTCTTAAGTTCTATGATTTTAAACGCATATTGTCACAACTCTAGTTATAATTATTCGTGAATTTTGGGTTAGGTACAACATCTTGTACATAAATGACGAATATATATCATTAGGTTATTGTTTACTAACATTTTTTACCTAAAAGTTCATTTAATCTCTGAACATCTCACTTTTATACGGATGACAAAAATTAAAAACCCGTTTGGACATTTTCGAGATATGCCGTTACTGAAATTAATGAGCGAAAAATAGTGAATATATGTCGGGTATAACTATGAACAGGGTTGTGACAATGTGCTTTTAAAATCATAGATCTTAAGAATATCATATCCGAAATGAAATGGTATCGAATACTATACACCGCTGGTTTAAAACCATTCTATACTCTTTAATTCTCTCTCGTCCATAATATTCTCTATGATTTTAAAAGCATAGTGTCACAAACCTAACTATGACTATAGGACTAACAATAGTGGAATTGTTTAAATGCGTTAGTTACCTTCACACGTATAGGTTATATAGTGAAAGTAAGAGTTCCCATTAAAAGCTTCAAACAATACAAGCGGCGGAATACCTTCCCACAATTTAATCTTTATACCTGGAAACCTAATTTATTATTACGGGGCTAAAATTTAGAGGTAAAGTTGCTATGATTATAAAAATATGATTATAGAATTGTGGTAATTTTGATTAGTTAGTTCAATGATACTGTAAATTTTGTTGTTAACTACTCAATTATGTGTGATTTTGGCATTTGAATTTATGCATCAATAAAAAGAAATCAATCAATTTGAAATGGAAGCTGTTTCAGTAAATATTTTTAAACAAGGGAGAGAATTAGGTTAAGCTTGATAATTGGGTTCAAATTATGGAAATTTTACCTAGTCCCTGAACACATAATTTATCTACACTGAATCTAATATTTGTTAATCTGATCCGTTGTTCAGTTTTGGATATGTTAAATGAAAAATTTAACTGCGTCATTTCTCAATTCAGATGAACTTATTTTACGTCTTCCCTTCAATACTTTTCTCACTCGACCTTTCTTCTTCCCTTTATGCTTTTTGTGACTTTTCTTCTTTTTGAAAGATGTCCTTTTAGCCGACGCTCTTCTTCTTGGACTTAGTTTCAGAAGATCAACTTGTCTGTTACCTAACATCTTCTCAAAATTAGGCTTACGTGTTACGGGCGGCTCTATTTCGTTTAAAGACTGTGCGTCGATCATTCGGTTTGTTTTTAGATACGTACGTTTATTTTGATAGTTTTTCAAATGCTCAATTTCTTCTTTGAGATAGTCGCTACTTTCCAAATCGTGGAGTTTGCTGGTGACCTTCATTTGTCTACTACCTAAAACGCGGGAAAACTGGTTAGTTTTGGATATTTTCTGTGGTGGCATCCTAATTTTGTTTTTCGACGATGCTTCAATGTATTTTCTTGATTTGATGAAATTGTGGAGATCATTTTCAAGTAATCGGCTCTCAGTGTTCTTATTTTTTTCTTTGTGGTCAATTTCAGAAATCGTATTCATTTCGTTCTTCATTTTCCGGGTTTGAATAGCTTTCTTCGACAGTAAATTTGGGTTGGGGTTGAAATCTTGAATTGTTTTAAGCTTTTTAACCTTTTTATAAGTTTCAGTAGGTGCTAATACCTTTTTATAAGTTTTTGTAGGTTCTAATACCTTTTCGAGATCGTTAATACTAATTTCCTCTTCCTTTTCTTCCATCACAACGCCAGCCTCCATTTTGAAATGTTGTGGATGGCCAAATTCGGACGCGACCTTATTTGTCGTCGAAGTAATCATCATCGTCGCTAAATCTAAAATTTCTGAAGTTGAACACTGACGGGAAAGAATTGCGACGTGTTGGGAATCCTGTATAGAAAAGATCATTAGTTATAGTCATTGTGGATTATTATCTAGTACATTTGAACTCCTCTATAGTGAATGTAGAGTCCTGAGTAATGAATTATCCCGAATAATGAACAAATCTTTAGTCTGCCATAGAATAGGCCACTTTATTGCAGACTAAAGAAAATTTGTTCACTATATAGGCTTCTTCCGTACTCAGGATACTACATTCAATATACAGGTTTTCATTATAGAAGAGTTCTACTGTAATCGCATGCAGATGATATATCACATTTTACATATACATTCACTAAGTCTAAATATATAGATAGCTTTGAAAATTATGTACAAACCGTTTCTAATAATGTGCACTATTTGAAAATGTGTGAGAGAAGAAATATTTGGAAAGTTCATAGTATTGAGATTGATTTCTAGCTCGAAATCATTCAAGAGTGCGCAAGACATAATAAGTAGAGTGCGAAATATACTAGATAACCGTGCAAAATCTACCATGCTTTCATAATAAAAGAATTTGTTTTACTAATCTATTTCATCACCCGAGTATCCCCGAAATTTTCAGATCTCAAAATGACAGAAATAGGATACGGGACGTAAATTTAAGATTACGTAAAGCTGATGGGGATACCTAGATGATGAATCTGAAGAATACTGTGATACCACCATTAATTGTCTACCCTTCTGCAGAAGTGGAAATGGTTGTCTAGTTTTCTACAGAAGTGAAAATGGTTGTCTAGTTTTCTACAGAAGTGAAATTGGTTGTCTAGCCTTCTACAGAAGTGGAAATGGTTGTCTAGTTTTCTACAAAAGTGGAAACGGTTGTCTAGTTTTCTACAGAAGTGGAAACGGTTGTCTAGTTTTCTACAGAAGTGGAAACGGTTGTCTAGCTCTAACATCGAGCTTCATAACAGATTTTATCTCTCACGTAAAGTATTAGCTGTGGTTCTTCATCGACTCGATGTCGAATCAGAACGAACGGTGTGAAGCGAACTACGGTCAGAACCGGCGGAGACGAGATATTATTATCAGGTCCACACTCACGTAGAACGGGTCGGAAAGGAGTCACTTGTTGTGAATGGAACCCTGTTGGCTGTGGTCGGAAACTGCTCCTGAAGTTATTGAAAGATTGTTGCTGACCTTGGAAGTTGGATCTGCCATTGTTAGCTCCGTTGAAACGGAATGATGGACGGAAGCTATTTGTGTTTCTTCGAAAGTTATTGTTCGACCTGAATCTGAAGAAGTGATCATCGTCGTCATCATCATCATCATCGTCCAGATCGAAATCGTCATCGTAATCGAAGTCAGGCGATGGTTTCGACAGCACCAACACCATCATGCTGAACAGGAGGATCTGTAGTGAAATTATTCATCTTTTTAAAATGAAAATGGCGGATTCTTCACAAATGAATCAAAGTATTTGTAAAATTAATTATTAGAAGAAATGTACGTAAGTACGGAATAGTTTTTCGATGTTTTCATTAGTTAAGTGCCCACATACTTAGAGTAGACCATGATACTTAAACGTCCAGTTATACCTTTATTTATCATCTTTATTTATCAAACTTATACATTCGTACACAGAGAAAAAAGTTTACTCATATTTAATGGGTCAACAATTTATGCTTTGAATCAATTTATTACGTGAGTTGGTTTGACTATAATCATGTTTTCATGTGTGTCAAAACAACTATGACGTGTGTGTCACCAAACATAGTTAATTCAAATCATTTTATGGATTGAATCAACTTACTATGAGAGTTGGAGTTACATTTTGGGAGTTTAGACATATGTTAAGACAACTAGGACATAGTGTGTTGAAGTAACTCACAAAGATTGTCATTTCAATGTATCTGGTGTATGAATTAACTTACTATGAGAGTTGACGCTACTTTTTTAATTTTAGGTGCGAGTTAAATCAACTATGACATAGTGTGTTATAGTAACCCACAAAGACTGTTAATCCAGTGTATTCTGCAGTGTATGAATTAACTTACTATGAGAGTTGGCGCTACATTTTTGTAAGTTTAGGTAAGAGTTAAAACAACTATGACATAGTGTGATAATGTAACCCACAAAGACTGTTAATCTTATTTATCTGGTGTATAAATTAACTTACTATGAGAGTTAGTGCTACTTTTTTTAAGTTTAGATGTGAGTTCAATCAAATGAGTAAGTGGCAACTTATGCTTTCCTCAAAGCTAATTTATTCGCATAACACTTTTCAGTTCAAATCTTGTTTCAAGTGTGTTACGTGTTGAATGTGAACGCTCCTCAATACCATTTTAGTTCAAGTGCAAACAATAGCGTTATATGCATTATATAGTATTATCGGTGCCGATCGATTATTAATTATTAATTAATTCCATTAATAAATTGATAAATGTCTGCCTAAATATTCTAAAATATTGGTGATTGATAGTTTGGTGGCTTTATATAGGTAGTTATTTGAAGAGCTGATTATCAGTATATAACTTTTATAATAATAAATTTTGATTACTGCCTTCTAGTTTGTAAACTGATATCCAAACTAATTTTCCTAGATTATTATATGTTAACTTAAGCATCATACCTACCTAGCTGTTTTTTTTTCAGTGTCAATACCTTCTACATGGGGTACGGTCAAGAGCCCCCCCGGTCATGAGCTCCCCCGATCATGAGCCCCCCTAGGTCATGAGCCCTCCCGGTCACGAGCCCCCCCCCCTCCCTGTTCTTTTAATCCTTATTTACCTAGTTATAAACAAATGAAGAATTACTTAGATAGAAATAACTGAGAGTTACTTATGTAGTTTGTTGTATCCGCTAGTTTGTTGTACTGCACACTTCATGATTGTGTAATGACCTGGCAGGGGGGTTCGGGGGCGGCACGCCCCCCGATATACATATATTTTATGTCTATTCAGTAATGAACTACAAAAGTGTCAATAAGGATTAAATAGTATAGGTAAATAAAGATGTAAAAACAGGGGGGCTCGTGACCGGGGGGCTCATGACCGGGGGGGCTCTTGACCGGGGGGGCTTATGACCTAGGGGGGCTCTTGACCGGGGGGGGGCTCTTGACCGGGGGGGCTCATGACCGGGGGGGCTATAACCTACACCCCTTCTACATAGGCTAGGCAGTTACTGCGCTGTCCTCAGAATAGGGTAAGTTCCAAATTATCAGGCGATTTCAAATTTTCGGTCACGTATGAAATGTAGTATATAGCTACCTAATAGCTAATTGAAATAAAAGTTAATTTAATATAGTTTTTCTTACGCGACCGAAAATGTGGAGCCGTCCGATATTTCGGAATTTATCCTAGTATCTCAAGTAAAGTGGTCTGATAATCTATATATTTTAATACTAGTTGGTGTACCTATAGGTAGGGTTACACAGCCAAATTCGGTTCTTTAATTTCTAATTGTGACCCTATTAAGAGAGTCTCAAAATCATTCTGAAATTAGTTTAGCTATATACTAAATTGTTGTACATCATAATTTAAGCTCAATTTATGATTGGTTCTATTCATTTCACGAGTGCCTTGAACTCATGATGGTTATTAATGTTTATGAGATAAGAGACCGCAGTTAGTTAAAGTGCCACAATTTACCTACTTGACCCTAGTTTTCTATGACTGGGAGAACTCCATCCAGGGAGGTAGTCGGAGGAGAACACCGTCCAGGGATTTAGCAGGGAGAACTCCAACCAGAGGTGAGCCTTTTGATATATTATACTTTCTTGGTATTTAATTAATGTCTACATTATGAGTGTATAATGAACAAAATTATGAGGATTAGCTAGAAAAATCCATTGCATTTATCAGAGCTAAATTTATACTGCATCTGAAGATTTATAAATAGTTTAACATTTTATATAAATAATTTACCTATATGAAAGAATTCTCAGTTAATAATTCTTTTCATTTCTTTATTAATATATGGTTTTCTATATTTTCTGAATCTACTTTCAGATCTTGATGAAGAATTGATGAAGTAGATCAACGTCATCAACTATCGGAGTCCTCTTCAATTCCTTTGAATGGTTCAGGAACAATTATGCTAGGTCAAAGTAAGTATTTGAAAATATTAGATGATTTTTAAATATGTATTTGCAATATGATTAGCTCTTACTTTTTCATATGCTTTTAGGGATTCCAGACATGAAAAGAATATCGAAGCTGTCGCTATCTCATCACAAAAGGAAAAAGAGTAGGTGATGTTATTGATAATGTATATGAACGATACTGTGAATTTCTATTCAATATATATTAATATACGAATCTCTTATTTCAGGAATTGGCAAACTACAGTCGTGAAAGAAAGTGACGAGAATTCAAATTGTACTTCTAAATAATAAATCTAAAACTTAAATGTTTACATTTCGTTTTCAATTTGACCTTGGTAATTCTATTAGCATATTTCAATATCAGTGCCTATGAGTAAGATGAATTGCACTAAAATATGGTTTAGAAGATAAAGGCTTTATCATTAATTTATTATTCATTAAGTTATAGTACAATTGCAGCATATCAAAGATTTATCAACTTTTTTAATCTAGCCTGGTTGATTAATTCATCTAGCCTACCTATTTATCACTACGTAAAGTTATTTATGTCATCTAACTACTTATTTATAAACTGACCTAATGAGATTACTTATTCAATCTTATCTATTAATTTACAACTGATAACCATATATCAATTCATAGGATCGAAAACATTTCAAAAAGCAAGGATAGGTCTAGGTGATCAATTATTTTTTAAAATTAAAATAGTATGCATATCACAAAAGCAAAAGTAGAAAATAGATGTGAACATGTTAGATTTGGTCCTAGAAAATAAATAGTCTAATCTAATTGATACCGGGACCTAACTCGAGATTATAATTTAATAGAGTAAATATAGTGACTGAAAAAGTCTTGTAAAAAGTCTGTCTACTGCTAACCAGACCGATATTTCAACCTACACTATAATAGTTGATATACATTTACTTGTTTACAAGTTATAACCAACACGAGATGATGATATAACCTACACGAGTAGTTGGTATAACCTACACGAGTAGTTGGTATAACCTACACGAGTAGTTGGTATAACCTACACAAGCAGTTGGTTTAACCTACACGAGTAGTTGGTATAACCTACACGAGTAGTTGGTATCACCTATACTTTTAGTTAATGTAACCTACACGAGTAGTTGGTATAACCTAAACGAGTAGTTGGTATAACCTACACGAGTAGTTGGTATAACCTACACGAGTAGTTGGTATAACCTACACGAGTAGTTGGTATAACCTACACGAGTAGTTGGTATAACACATAGGAGTGATTGGAGAAACATACACAAGTAGTTGATGTAACCTTGTTCTGTAGTTGTTTTAACCATTACATATAATTGGTTCAACCATCACGAGCAGTTTTGACTATCTCAGGTAGTTGTTGTGACCATCGGGAATTAAAAATAATCAACTCACATATGTGTTGTTTTAACCAACGTCAATTTAACTCATATTAAATAGTACCTGCAACTCACCACGTAGGTAGGCGCACAGATAAACCATAAAATTTAGTCAAAACAAATCAAATATGATTTGATTCAACTAATCCTTTCTCTGTGTGTATATTGAAAATACTAATGAGATTCTTCAAGAACGGCATTCACTCGATTATCACTGTGGGCACTTCACTCAAAACTGTCACTATAAAATTCTCCGTGTGAACCAATTCGAATTTTTCTAGATTTCAACCAATCCGACTTTTTCAGTATTTCAACCAATCAGACTTTTTCTAGATTTCAACCACCCGAACTTACCATCACAAACTTGTTCATTTCGATTATATGGACAGGGGCACCGGGACAAGTGATCACAAATCGTGTTAATCCTACAGTGGGCAAAGTGCGACTGACGCGGGTACCCTCTTTTGTCAGCCTTTTATACCCTCTGTTTCCTAATCAAGTCCCTCGCGACAAGTTTAGTTAGAGGAACCAACCGTTCAGATTGAGCATCCTTATGACTTCCTTATAACCTGGTGAATTAGGTAATTATCTTTATGGCCCGGCTACCTATCTAGTTGATTCACCTTGATAATGTACCTAATTTAACATTACATGAACTTTGCTCTGTTGAATTACGTTCCACTTTTTAAAAGGAGTAGGAACTAGTTATTAGATCAGGTGAATTGAAGTGTCCTCAATATTTTTAAATGAAATTTATGGATATTAAAGAATGAAGATAAATCGTTTTCTATTAAATCTGTCTGATATTTAATTTAATTGGGTTCAAATTATGCTAATTTTATCATCTGACAGTTATAGAAAATCTGACAAGTTTTTGAAAATGCCTTCCCTAAAAAATAATAAATAGTGCATAGAAAATATATATGAAAAGTTCAATTATTGAAAAAAGGATACAAATAATTAACTCTCTATTTGTTACTCGAACGAAATTAAATATTAACATTAATTGTTGAAAAAAAAAAATGGTTTATGGAAAAATAGATCCAAATTTTACGTAGAATATTTCAGATGATTTTCCTTTTACATGGAAATGCAGAAATAGATATTTTATATCATTCGAGTGAAATAATTGTTATTATATACCTTATTTATACAGGGTGACACACAAAGAAGTGTACCCAATTCAGAATTAAAATAAATATTATATTTATGAATGCATAATATATCTTAAGCGATGACGAATGGTATAATGGATAAAACTAAAAATATCTACTTATTATTTAAATACAATACTTTTATTAATTCAAAGATGGGTACACTTTTTTGTTTATTACGTATCCTTGATAAATAAAGTTTAATATCATTACACAGATCTTTCATACCATATCCCGTATCATGGATACATATAACAAAAGACTTGATATACCGTATCATGGATACATATAACAAAAGACTTGATATACCGTATCATGGATACATATAACAAAAGACTTGATGTACCGTATCATGGATACATATAACAAAAGACTTGATGTACCGTATCATGGATACATATAACAAAAGACTTGATATACCGTATCATGGATACATATAACAAAAGACTTGATGTACCGTATCATGGATGCATATTTCAAAAGACTTGATATACCGTATCATGGATACATATAACAAAAGACTTGATATACCGTATCATGGATACATATAACAAAAGACTTGATATACCGTATCATGGATACATATAACAAAAGACTTGATATACCGTATCTTAGAAACATATAACAAAAGACTTGATATACCGTATCATGGATGCATATAACAAAAGACTTGATGTACCGTATCATGGATGCATATTTCAAAAGACTTGATATACCGTATCATGGATGCATATTTCAAAGGACTTGATATACCGTATCATGGATACATATAACAAAAGACTTGATATACCGTATCTTAGAAACATATAACGTAATTATACAGTATCATGGATACAAAAATCAAACTCATATATATTTTACATGAAGTAAATATATTAAAAAACCTGCCTAGTTATGAAATAATGATATATATTGTAGGTATATTTATTATACAATTTATGTTTTATATTGATAGTATATTTAAATATACTTCTGTGGTAGAAATGAAAAGTATATTTTGAAGGGTAGAACTGAAAAAAATTGTATAATTAAATAAATTGTAATATTCACTTTATTTGATTAGTTGAAAAACCCCTGAATTATGCACGTTTTTGGGTTAATAAAAAACTTTAAGAAAATACGTGTTATTTGGACATTTGAAACCGTTTGTAAAATCAACGTTATTTGTATAATAAAAAACGTTTATAAAAGGTACGTTATTTGTATAGGTAGTATAAAACTATTGGATAATGCCCGTTATTTGGATAGTTGACGTTTTTATAATACTTTTATTCGCACATGTTGAATAACGTTTGAAAAATTACAATTTTTGGACTATTATTAAAAAAAAAACGTTTCGGAAAAAGCATGCCATTCAGTTTTCTAATTCACGTTTTCAAAATGCATGCCCAATAATAGTTTTTCTTAAGTAACGTTTTCCAAGTGCGCAATAATAACTTTTTTAACTATCTTTTTCCCAATGCACTTTAGCCATAACATTATCGTTTGTCAAGGCGATTACCCTCTGTGTACGTTGGTACCTAACGAACTAACTGTGAACGCGAGGCTTTCCTGAATCACAATCGGGAAGTCTCTTTCGTAAAACAGTATTTTTTATTCTTATTGGCAGTTTGTATTTGGAAACAAAACGTGAAGAGGAAATATTGTTATATTGCTAATGTGATGGAGTTGTATTTATATTAGAAAAATAATGAAATACTGAATAGGGTAAAGTAACAATTACCAGATGTGAATTATGTTGGTATAGGACTAGTGTATTTCCCCGTTAAAAACAACGGGGGTTCAGTAGTAAAAGAAAAAAAATATTTATATTATAAAACAATAGATTGAAAAGACATATTAAAAAGATATAATATATATAAATAAAAAAAAAAAATTATAAGATATTTAAATGTTCACCTGGCATTTAATTCGAATATGGTAATTGAGACTTTGCTCTATGTAATTGTTTTGATTATATTTTTTAATGAATAGTCTTACATATAATTAATTGAGTTATAAAATTCATAAGTGACGTATAAATAAGAATATTTTAATATGTATGATTTTTAAATTTTATTATTAACAATCAAAAATATTTCATTTCCAGCACTTTTTTAAACGATAAATTTATTATATATTTTGAGTCAAAATGACCAAATAATTTTAGGTTCTGTGGGTCAAAAAGTCCAAACAATTATTTGTTTTGAGTCAAAATGACCAAATAATTTTAGGTTCTGTGGGTCAAAAAGTCCAAACAATTATTTGTTTTGAGTCAAAATGACCAAACAATATTAGGTTCTGTGGATCAAAAAGTCCAAACAATTATTTGTTTTGAGTCAAAATGACCAAACAATATTATGTTCTGTGGGTCAAAATGACCCAAAATGTGTTTATCTAGGTCAATTTGACCCAAAATTTTTATCGTAACTTTTTAAGTTTCTTTCTTAAACATACCAACATAATTTATTGATGTTATTTTCTAAAATATATTGATGATAAATATTTCTTATAATTTACTTAAAAATTTAACCTATGGTTATTTTATTTTTTTTGAAAATTAAAAAAAAGAAGAAAAAAATACATTTTGTGAAAAAATTAAAAGTTTGTAGTAACTGTTAAACAATACATAAAAATATTTTTTTTCACAAGCGGTTGGTTGAGTTAAAACAACCAAACCGGGTTGGTTGTTTTAACTCAACCTATCCTAGGGAAATAATTATTTTTATATATTGTTTTTTCTTATGTGACCGAAGATGTGGAACTGACCGATAATACAGAACTTACCCTTATACTCTATTTGCTACAAACAAACTGAATAAAAATACCCCATTTCTATAGCGTAATCTTCACATAGTACACCAACAATTTTTATTAAAAGATCTACCTTAATTGGATAAATTTAAACGTTATAAATTCCCACGTGCAAATTTAAATCAAAGTCAAATGGATTAATATAAACAAACCATTAATATTATAAATAACGTATAAGCTCACGTAACAACCAAGGGTGTATCTATCCACTCGTGCATAGGGATACGAGCAAAATGCCAGGTCAGTTCATAAGTTGACGAGCAAATTGCCAGGTCAGTTTACAGGTTGACGATCAAAATGTCAGGTCAGTTCATAAGTTGACGAGCAAATTGCCAGGTCAGTTTACAGGTTGACGATCAAAATGTCAGGTCAGTTTTTAAGTTGATGAGTAAAATGCCAGGTCAGTTTACAGGTTAGGTTAGGTCAATCTACTACCTGACCAGCAAATTCACTCATAACTTAAAATACTGAAAATAAAAACACTTAAACCTATTGATTTGAATGGGATAAATGCTTATAGAGGTATAAAGATTTTTTACATTATAAGAGAAAGTTTTTTGTTATAAAGGGTCTCTAAAGTAATGAAGGTTTTTCAAGTTTCAAAAGGTTTTAAATGGTTTTTAATTTATTAGGGCTTTTGAAGTTATAAATGGATTTAAAGTTATAAAGGGTTATGAAATTATAAAGGGTTTTAATGTCATAAAGAGTGTTAAGTTAAAAAGGCTTTTGCAGTTATTATAGTTTTATAGACACGAAGGGTTTAAGTTGAAGAAGGCTCTAAAATTATAAAAAAGTTTCAATGTTATTAAAGGCTTCCAAAGTTAAAAGGTTTTCTAAGATATAAAAAGTAATAGAGTTATAAAAGGTTTTAATATTAAAGATGGTTTTAAAGTTAGAAATGAATTTATATCTCAAAACACCTTTCTTAACATTAAACCCCTTTATAACTTGAAACCCTATATAATTTTGAATTGTAAATCTCTTATAACTTGAAACACTTTATAACTTCCACTTCAAAACCCTTTATAACTTTAAATACCTTTAGAGTTTAATAACTCTTCACATCTTTAAAAAAATATAACTCCAATTCCACTTATAACTTATAAACCCTTTATAACATTAAAACTCTATAATTTTAAATTCTTGCTAGCAGAGTACCTAGTATCAATGTTTCCTCTAGGTACCTAACTCCCAATATTAAGCTTTGAACTTGGTATCAGAAAATACTTAATGCTAGAATGAATAAGGAAAGAACACTTCAAAATACTACAGAAAGAAAATTAATTTTAATTGCTCTCCTTACACAAATAAACGATTGAAAATGAGCACAATGAAAATACACTGAGGAGATACACAGTTCCTCACTCTGCAAAGGCTCGAGAGTCACTGATTACTTATTTCACAAATTCACAAACAATAATTTATATTCATTTGGAGTGAATCAAAACAATTTATAGCTTAGTTTATTCTTGATTCAATGCATTGTTTCTTTTATTTACTACATCTATATATGTTTGTTAAAGCAATGAACAATTATTTTTGTACCTACTATTATCGATAAATGCTACATGTTTATCATCAGGATTGGGACAATATGCTTCATATTCTCTTTAATATTAATCGTCATAATGAAGTCGTTTGAAATAGACTTTTATTTGTTCAAAATGTATTTGTTATTATTTTTATACAGACTACTTATAAGATATACAGTGTACCTGAATATGATTTCTTACAATTCCCCTAGCTACTTATCTACCTACCTACCTATCTATTTACCTATTTACCTACTTACTTGCTTACCTACCTACCTACCTACCTTCCTACCTACCTACCTATTTACCTACCTACTTACTTACCTACCTACCTACCTACCTATTTACCTATTTACCTACTTACTTACCTACCTACCTACCTTCCTACCTGCCTACCTATTTACCTACCTACCTATCTACTTACCTACCTACCTCTTTACCTACCTACTTACTTACATACCTACC